>NW_025552383.1:0-37457 GCF_020424385.1 Procambarus clarkii
TATTCATTAGTGCTCACTGATCTTATCTTGCACAAACACTAACAATGTGATTTGTGGATGGGAATAACTTAAGTTTGCTTGTTTATTGTAAGTTCATTAGTGTATGAATGGACCAACTCTGTGACATGAGTTTGTGTATGAATGGACCAGCTCTGTGACATGAGTTTGTGTATGAATGGACCAGCTCTGTGACATGAATTTGTGTATGAATGGACCAGCTCTGTGACATGAGTATGTGTATGAATGGACCAGCTCTGTGACATGAGTATGTGTATGAATGGACCAGCTCTGTGACATGTTTCTGTATGAATAATACTACTAGTATTCTTACTGTTCTTGGTCTATGTAATGCGTATGATTATGTAAATGTATTATAATTAACTTATATAAATAAATCGTTAACAGTTGATTGAGGCATAATTACCACACCGACACATGCAGATATATATATGTATACACAGCTGCAGGTGTATATACTTAACAAAACACAATTCGTATCCATTATGAATGCACCAGGTTGCCAGGTTATACCCACGTTATCTATTCGTTTGCCTTGTTCGGGTAGAAGGTAGACACAGTAGTCGCTTCTGTATATATTTATTGACCGAGACAGCAAGGTATATATCTGCCTAGCCGAGGTCCTTCTACTCTGAGTCTGTGTGGAGAACTAAAGCTGCTGGGAGCATGGCTTGATGCTCCTCTGTCTGGCATGACGTCAGAGGTCTACTTGCCTGTGATTGGTTACATTTCAACTGACAGAATTTGAGTATAACACCGCTCGGACACGCTACCAAGTCGACGTCCCTTGTCGACAAGCTCTGGCTAGCTATATAGTTACAATGATACTGAAAGGACCTCGGTGGCATTCAATAATGGCTTACATGTGAAATTTGCATAATAAAACATTGAAAGAAGATCAGGTGTGCGTAATACTAACAACTCGGCATATATGCACCAAAAAAAAAAATCATCATAATAGGTGAAAATCATGGTAACAATGCTTTGATTAAACCAGAGTATTAAGAACATGTGTATGTCTACTGATCAGATATGAACAATACAACTCAAGGTATTGCCTAAACAAAATTATTAACATGTGTCAATGGCATGTGCTTGAAAACCATACAAAATTAAACAATTATTACATTAATGGAACAAAGTTCTGACCTAACAACCACAATTGAATTTCAAGATAGATTATGATTTTCTTTTTTTTCTCATTTTTTTTTTCTCTGAAATATACAATATATTTACAAGACCAATGTACAATATATTTAATGTGCAATATATTTACAAGCTATATACAAGACCTGGAACAAGAAGACTAACATCTGCGTGATAGCAGTCAGGATTCACTGGCCTCAATGTGGTTGCTAGAACAATAATAACTCTTATGACAAGCACTGTAAAAAATACAAATGGTAGTAGACTTAACAATGGCATCTAATTCATAACAAAATAAAGTTGAGAAAAACTATACATTATATATAATGGTAATAATAAGACATGTGGTCGAAATACTGCAAATGATTTTTTTTTTTTTCAAAACAAACAGAATAACTGCAGAGTGCATTCAATTATAAATTCTGCGGATATCTACACCTAGCTCATCCAGAGCACTATACAACTCTGGCTCTGACTGAAGGTCCGGAACAGATGAAACTTCATGTGACAAACTATCATCTTGAGAGATATCCTCGTTAACATCTTGCCAATGGACATGTGGTGAGTGCACGGTTGAAACGAAAGGTCTAGATCTAAGATTATAATTGCTAGTATGGGGTTGCTGAACATCCAGTGGTCTGTCAACCACAGGTGGTGTCAGAGTAGGAGTATCTGTCTGGGTAAGTTCATTGTCATCTTCCTCATCAGTCTCGTCAACAGTTATTTTAGCTAACTTCATATGGTCTAAATGTTCATTTATATACTCTCCTGTTAACAAGTTCTTAAGTCTGTATTTGTTACCTTTAATAAGCTCGATTACCTTATATGGACCCAAAAATTTCTTAGTTAACTTGTACATAGGACCAGACCTGTGTTGGTTAAGTATCATTACTACAGATCCAATAGTTATTTTACTGGGTTTAGTTCGTGCATTTCTTGCTAGAGTGAACTCGGCTGTAGCTTTGGACAGTTGTTCTCGTATTTTCTTGAATACTAGTTGCATTTGTCTATGCTTCACTTGAACAAAATCATCTACGTTATATAAGGGAGTAGGAGGTACGTTAATCAATTCATTAGGGAGGATCTTATCTGTACCATAAAGAATAGCGTGAGGTGTGTCACCAGTAGAAACATTAGTTGAAGAATTTATAGCACACTGAATTAAGGGTAGAAAATCATCCCAATTGTTGTTATCAAAATTCAACGTGACTCTCAAGGCATCTAACACTTTCCTGTTAGTACGTTCAGCTAGTCCATTACTTGCCGGATGATAAGGCATGATGCTACATTTTTTGATGTTATATAAATCACACAAGCTAGTTAGAATACTATTACTGAATTCTGGACCATTATCTGAAAGGATTACTTTAGGCATACTATATCTACAAATTATTTGATCATGGAATGCGCTGGCTATGGTTTCTGCTGTTTTGTTCGGGATAGGAACTAGTTTGCAAAACCGTGAAAAATTATCGACCATTACAAGCAAATGTTTGTTCCCTTTCTCTGTTTCCGCAAAATTTGTCAATAACTCCATCGATATTCGTTCCCAAGGAGCTTTAGTTGCTGGGTACACCTGAATTGGATTAGGTCCTGAAACATGTCCCTTGTGCTGTAAACAAGTTAAACATCTGTCAACATAATGAGCAATCTCCTTAGCCATTTTTGGCCAAAAATACTTCAATCGACCTTGTTGGAGTGTACGATCCTTTCCTGGATGTGCACTTGCAGGAGCATCATGGATAATTTTTAACACAGTTGGTACCAAGACAGCTGGAACAACTAACTGACAACATTTCCTCGGGGCTGTCCCTAGCTTTACTACTCTACACAGTAAATTGTCCAACATAACTAGTTCTTTCAATGGTACTGGCGGTTTATGAATCGGGCGAGTGTCTTGCTTAGTCAAAAATTTAATGACGGGTGCCCATATGGGGTCTTGTCTTTGTTCCGTTTCTACTACTGTAGCATCTAATGCTGGGTAATTTAACTGAATCGCAGCTACGTGTCGAGAAAACGCATCGGTTACAACATTTTGCTTTCCTGGAATATATCCAAATGTGGGATTGAATTCTTGAATTGTGAGCAAATATCTAGCAAACTTTCCAACTGGATTCTTATTTTTGAACAAGGGAATTAATGGTTGGTGATCTGTAAGAACATGAACTGGGTAATTATAAATTGTATCCTTGAAATGTTTAAGTGCCCAGACAACTGCCAAGGCTTCTCGTTCTGTTGCACTATAATTTTTCTCTTCTTTGGATAATGTGCGGCTAGCATAAGCTATTGCGTGATCTCTGTGACCTTCTGTTTGAAGTAATGCAGCACCTAGACCTATGTCACTAGCATCTGTAACCAACGTAAAAGGTTTAGAAAAATCTGGGTACCTAAGGACAGGTGACGAAATCAAGGCTGATTTGAGTTTTTTTGAATGACTGATCCTGGGCCTCTCCCCAAACAAAGGGTTCATCTTTTCTTTGCAACTTGTAAAGCGGAGCGGCTATAATAGAGAATCCAGCAATAAATGAACGATAAAATCCTACAAGACCTGGGAACTGTCTTACGGCTTCTGCGGTACGAGGTGTTGGAAAATCACGGGCAGCAATAATTTTTGATTCATTCAATGTAATACCTGAAGGTGTAACTGTATGACCTAGGAAATTAATCTTTTGCTTTAAAAATGAACATTTTGCAAGCTTTATTTTTAAATTAGCTTCAGCGAGCTTTGCAAGTACTTTCTCAAGGTTCTGGAAATGAGTCTGAACATCTTGCGACATGATTATGAGATCATCAAGGTAAACTAGAAGTGTACTTCCTATCAATCTACGAAATAGATTTGTCATGAGCCGTGAAAAGGTTATTGGACTACTACGCAAACCAAACGGCATTCTTTTGAAATGAAAATGACCATTGGGAGTACTAAAGGCTGTCAATTGTTTACTTTCCTCATCAAGGGGGATTTGCCAGAATCCCTGCAACAAATCTAACGTTGAGAATACTTTGTTTCGACCAATACTTTGCAACAAATCATTGAGAACTGGAAGTGGGAAACGATCAGGTATTGTTACTCTGTTAAGCTTGCGATAATCGATTACAGGTCTCCAAGTCCCATCTCGCTTTGGTACAAGAATCAATGGAGCGTTCCATGGCGAATTACTTGATTCAATTACATCACTCTGTAACATTTCCTCTACAAGTCTACCTGCTTCTGCTCTCTGAGAATGGGGAAGACAGTAAGCTGGTACATAAATAGGCATAGTTCCTTGTTCAAGGGGAATTTTATGTGTAATGAGAGGAGTGAGACCTAATTTTTCTCCTGGTAGAGCAACAACAGCTCTATTCCTGTTCAAAATTTCCAAAAGCTGAGCCACAGAGTCAGGAAAATCAGTAGGACTGAGGTGTTGCGCTTGCACCTCTGGCTGAGATCCCTGTTCTCCTGGTGTGAGTGTACAAACAGTATGAACCATGGAGACATCATCCACAACTCGCACCGGTAACGAGTAATGGGCAAAATCTACAACATGGGTACCAGACTGGAGATAGATATCGGCATTACTTGTGTTTGCGATAAATAATGTGACAGTACCATCCTGCACTGTGTGCCAGGAGGGTTCAACAAATGTACCATTCACTTTACATGTTTCACTTTCCGCAATCACATCCGACAACTCAGGCACTCCCTGAACCTTAACTCTTATTCTGGTGAGAGAATGAGGGTGTAGCACAGTGTCAGTAGCCATGGAACCACTGACTTCAGAGATGGAAGCTGCCAGGCGAGCGAGACAACGAGAATCCGTTAGGGCTTCCCCTTCCAGAAAGTCCCGATACTCATTCTCCTTAACAACTGCACAACTACTATGCTTCAATCGAGTGCCCGTTTTCTCGGGTATGCTACCACGACAATGATCTGACAAACCTACGCTAGCAAGGCGGGTGTCAACAAAATTAACGTAATCTGATTGAAGGTTGAACTCGTGGCCCTGTCGATACATGCTACACAAGGGTATGATATGGTCTTTGATACTTATGTTCCAACGATGGGGAAACAATGCAATATTTTCATCAATCATGGTGTACAGACCTAAGAGAATGTCTCCAGGAAAATGAATAATGTCAACAACTAAACATGTTATAGACAATGTGACATCATTGAACTTGAGTGGGAGGTCAATTTCACCCTGAACTTTTACTTTATTTCCTGAAATACCACTTAGAAAAGGTATATGTGACTGTTTTAAAATAGTAGGGTGCTTACTCTCAATGTCTCTAAGAGCCGAGGGCTTGACAATATTAATTTTTGCACCTGAGTCAAGAAAAACTTTTAAAACTCTACCATGTACAATGGCTGAGACAAGGGGACCATCACTTGAGCAACCCGTTCTCGCAAATTTAATAAGCCAATATTGACTTATTAGTTGCGTGCATAGGTGACATATTAAACATAATAGTTTCCCTTGAAAAGCTTCATAGAAAACACCGACCGTACCTAACCTACTTAGTATGTTAAAATAAGCATCTTATTGCTTCGTAATTACAATTGATACTTAACCTATTATAGGTATAGGTTAGGTAATAATTGTAATTACGAAGCAATAAGATGCTTATCTTAACATACTAAGAAGGTTAGGTAAGGTCGGTGTTTTCTATGAAGCTTTTCAAGGGAAACTATTATGTTAAGTATGTCACTTATGCACATATTTAATAAGTCAATATTGACTTATTAAATTTGCGAGAACGGGTTGACTTGAGACTGGACAAGTTACTATTTTTGACTTATGTTGTCTGGGATATCTGTGTCTTGTTTGTGTCAAATTTACTGTGGATCCGTCAACATCTACAACTGGTCTAGAGTCAGTGTCCTCCTCTGTCAAGTGTCCAAATCTATTTTGGGTAGCTACTGAATACACAGGGAGGGCACTTGGATTGGCTAGCTTGAATTGGTTAGCGGATGGCCTTGGGGGTTTCCCGACGACATGGAGTGAACATTCTGAGCTCCAGCATTCTGTGACTGAGCATTATAATTTGAAGTTGCATTATAGCTGGGCTGGGAGTTGTAATTACGAGAGTTCTGATAATGTCTTGGACGCTGTGAGCCTCGCCAACACTGACCATGGGAGTTACGAGGTGGAGATGTCCTTTGCCTAGCTCTACAATCCGCAGTGTGGTGACCAACTTGTTTATGGTATTTGCAATATGGTAGCCTAGAATAATTAGATTGATGAGGGGAACGAGAGAATTGTCTAGGAGGTGATGATCTAGGGGTGGACCAACAGTCCCTTGCAAGATGGTTACTCTTACCACAATGCCAACATGAGGAAGTGGATGGTTGTGGACTATGGCGTTTCGGCAATTTATGAGGCGGCGAATTTGACTGGGGGCTACGAGCATGGGTACGCTTCTGCGACCAAGAGTTTTGAGAATTTGTGGGAGGATGCTGAGAGCTTGTAACTACATTTACAGCATCAGAGGGTGGCAACAGTTGAGCACTTCGGGGAGCTAGTTTATCTGCGGCATTGTTAATAGCCTCAAACACTTCACCAATTTCATGTTTAACACCAAAATTTTGTTGCTCAACGATTGGTTTTGTATGCTCGGGGGCAAAATGCATTAAAGTACCAAATGCTATCATTTTGGCCATAGCCTCAGGGGACAGATTATTGTCTTTATCTAACCAAGTTGAATTATTCATAGCAGAAACTAAGGCATACAGATACTGATCGAGATGGCTAGTAAACGCATTAAACGATTCACCAGGCTGCATGGTGGCATTGGCAATTTTCTTGACTAACCTATATGGGTCAAGGTCTCCTTTATTAACAAAGCGACGGCGAAAGAAATCCTTAAATTCAGGCCAAGACTGGAGGCTAACAATGGCTTTCTCATCAACAACAAAACGTGCATCACCTTTGGTTGTGTCCACGGCTGACCGTGCAATTGCTAAGTATTCGGCATCAGTAGGCTTAGAAAAACGTGCAACTGTTTTCGCTTCAACCTTACTAAACCATGATTCTAATAAACGCGATTCCCCAGCAAAAAGAGGAATAGCCATTTCCTGAGCTGATCTCTGGCCATTGGGACGAGCAACTGTTCCCATTGATTCTGAAGGGGTTTCAACAGTGGTAGGCATTGTCACAGCCGTGGAAGTAATATTTGAACGCAGATTATAATTAAGTGCACCTGGCATCAGAAATAGTATACACAAAAATAAACACACAAAAAAATATCAACTTGGCTAAAGTAAAAAAAAATGGCAGAAATAAAATTATTAAATTGGGCTAGGCAAGAAAATAATTAAGAACAAGCAAATTGTAAACTAATTTTAGCAATCTTTCATTAAAAAAAATGACTGGAATTAGATGTATGTAAATTAATTAAACCAGACTAAGCACAGCAATTGAGAATAAAAACTGTAAAATGCAATTGCAAAATTTCATTAAAAAGATTCAACACAACAAGTGGCAATGCAAGAAATATGTATGTAGCACATAAACTGGACACAGGAATGTATATAACTATGGTAAAAAAATTATAATATGCAATGTTGAAGGAATAAATTTCAATTTTAGGCCTGGAGGAATTAAAAAAAAATTATATTGTACAAATCCTTAACTGCTACTAAAACAAGGATTTCTTACTTCACTGGAATTTGAATTTACCAATAACACTCTAGGAGAACAATTAAAATTCAATGAAATTACTGTAAGAAGCAGGAATGTTGAAATCACACAAGAAAACTGTGGGGAGTGGAGTACTGAACCAGCTCCAATATTTAACAAGTCACTGAATGGTTAATTCACAGGATATTATGGGAATTATTACATAAGTCACTTTTTAGCACTTGGCACGTTGTTCTCAACTAGCAATTACTTATCTCAGGGTTGTAATTTATGAGGATCACCAGTAGCCAAAGTAGGAGAAACGTCGTGAAGACCTGAACGGGCACATGTGAGGTTTGTTTACAAACTGGTGCGATGGCAGCGCTCCTGGCGGCGGTGGCGCGAGACTCAGGGACCCCACACTGTTCACGCTGGAAGCGCGAAGATAAATTCTGACGACGACGATATTGCGACGATGTCGGTGGAGAAACACGATTGGGAGGCAGGAGTTCACACAAAATGATGTAGCAGGGGCTGGTGGCGAGGTGTGAGCTTGAGAGGGAGGCGAGGTGTGTGAGCTTGGGGAGGCAACACTAGTCAAACAATTGCAGTCCACCAAATATTCTCAAGGAACAATACAGCACATACGATGATCAGTTGATAGTTGCGACGATGATTGACCACGATTGCAGTAGCTTGAGCACTCACAAAGCATAGATGCTATCAGCTTGGGTGGTGGTGATGGTGGTGGGTGCAGGTTCCCACGTGGTGGCGCGAGATTCAAAAATGGCTGGCGCGGAAGCTTCCTTCCTCCTCACTGATGAATTAGCGTTCTCACAGGAAAATATTGACCCTTACTTCTGAAACGTTGGCCTGGAGTAGTGGTTGATTGCAGGACCCCGGTCTGGCACAATATTTGATGCGTGGGTGGCAGGATGGCGGCTTATGGCGGTGGCGGTGGCGGCTGGAACACGAGGCGATGCTGGGTACTTGAACTTTTGTTTCCAGAAAAAAAATTCTGGGTCCCACTGCTGCTACCAGTATTCGTTTGCCTTGTTCGGGTAGAAGGTAGACACAGTAGTCGCTTCTGTATATATTTATTGACCGAGACAGCAAGGTATATATCTGCCTAGCCGAGGTCCTTCTACTCTGAGTCTGTGTGGAGAACTAAAGCTGCTGGGAGCATGGCTTGATGCTCCTCTGTCTGGCATGACGTCAGAGGTCTACTTGCCTGTGATTGGTTACATTTCAACTGACAGAATTTGAGTATAACATATCACTAGACAGTAATACGTCCACCAGCTCCTGCTAAACCCGCACCACCAGTGTTGGTCTGGAGCGTCTCCTACACCCACACCACCAGTGTTGGTCTGGAGCGTCTCCTGCACCCACAACACCAGTGTTGGTCTGGAGCGTCTCCTGCACCCACACCACCAGTGTTGGTCTGGAGCGTCTCCTACACCCACACCACCAGTGTTGGTCTGGAGCGTCTCCTTCACCCACACCACCAGTGTTGGTCTGGAGCGTCTCCTACACCCACACCACCAGTGTTGGTCTGGAGCGTCTCCTGCACCCACAACACCAGTGTTGGTCTGGAGCGTCTCCTGCACCCACACCACCAGTGTTGGTCTGGAGCGTCTCCTGCACCCACACCACCAGTGTTGGTCTGGAGCGTCTCCTACACCCACACCACCAGTGTTGATCTGGAGCGTCTCCTTCACCCACACCACCAGTGTTGATCTGGAGCGTCTCCTACACCCACACCACCAGTGTTGATCTGGAGCGTCTCCTACACCCACACCACCAGTGTTGGTCTGGAGCGTCTCCTACACCCACACCACCAGTGTTGGTCTGGAGCGTCTCCTACACCCACACCACCAGTGTTGGTCTGGAGCGTCTCCTACACCCACACCACCAGTGTTGATCTGTAGTGCCTCCTTCACCCACACCACCAGTGTTGGTCTGGAGCGTCTCCTACACCCACACCACCAGTGTTGGTCTAGAGCGTCTCCTACACCCACACCACCAGTGCTGGTCTGGAGCGTCTCCTACACTCACACCACCAGTGCTGGTCTGGAGCGTCTCCTTCACCCACACACCCACACCACCAGTGTTGGTCTGGAGCGTCTCCTACACCCACACCACCAGTGTTGGTCTGGAGCGTCTCCTGCACCCACAACACCAGTGTTGGTCTGGAGCGTCTCCTGCACCCACACCACCAGTGTTGGTCTGGAGCGTCTCCTGCACCCACACCACCAGTGTTGGTCTGGAGCGTCTCCTACACCCACACCACCAGTGTTGATCTGGAGCGTCTCCTTCACCCACACCACCAGTGTTGATCTGGAGCGTCTCTTACACCCACATCACCAGTGTTGATCTGTAGTGCCTCCTTCACCCACACCACCAGTGTTGGTCTGGAGCGTCTCCTACACCCACACCACCAGTGTTGGTCTGGAGCGTCTCCTACACCCACACCACCAGTGTTGATCTGTAGTGCCTCCTTCACCCACACCACCAGTGTTGGTCTGGAGCGTCTCCTACACCCACACCACCAGTGTTGGTCTAGAGCGTCTCCTACACCCACACCACCAGTGCTGGTCTGGAGCGTCTCCTACACTCACACCACCAGTGCTGGTCTGGAGCGTCTCCTTCACCCACACACCCACACCACCAGTGTTGGTCTGGAGCGTCTCCTACACCCACACCACCAGTGTTGGTCTGGAGCGTCTCCTGCACCCACAACACCAGTGTTGGTCTGGAGCGTCTCCTGCACCCACACCACCAGTGTTGGTCTGGCGCGTCTCCTGCACCCACACCACCAGTGTTGGTCTGGAGCGTCTCCTACACCCACACCACCAGTGTTGATCTGGAGCGTCTCCTTCACCCACACCACCAGTGTTGATCTGGAGCGTCTCTTACACCCACATCACCAGTGTTGATCTGTAGTGCCTCCTTCACCCACACCACCAGTGTTGGTCTGGAGCGTCTCCTACACCCACACCACCAGTGTTGGTCTGGAGCGTCTCCTACACCCACACCACCAGTGTTGATCTGTAGTGCCTCCTTCACCCACACCACCAGTGTTGGTCTGGAGCGTCTCCTACACCCACACCACCAGTGTTGGTCTGGAGCGTCTCCTACACCCACACCACCAGTGTTGATCTGTAGTGCCTCCTTCACCCACACCACCAGTGTTGGTCTGGAGCGTCTCCTACACCCTTACCACCAGTGTTGGTCTGGAGCGTCTCCTACACCCACACTACCAGTGTTGGTCTGGAGCGTCTCCTACACCCACACCACCAGTGTTGGTCTGGAGCGTCTCCTACACCCACACCACCAGTGTTGTTCTGGAGCGTCTAATACACCCACACCACCAGTGTTGGTTTGGAGCGTCTCTTACACCCACACCACCAGTGGTGGTTTGGAGCGTCTCCTACACCCACACCACCAGTGTTGGCCTGGAGTGTCTCCTACATCCACACCACCAGTGTTGGTCTGTAGCACCTCCTATATACACACCACCAGTGTTGGTCTGGAGCGCCAAATACACCCTCACCACCAGTGTTGTTCTGAAGCGTCTCCTACACCCACACCTCCAGTGTTGGTCTGGAGCGTCTCCTACACCCACACCACCAGTGTTGGTCTGGAGCGTCTCCTGCACCCACACCACCAGTGTTGGTCTGGAGCGTCTCCTACACCCACACCACCAGTCTTGGTCTGTAGCGTCTCCTACACCTACACCACCAGTGTTGGTCTGGAGCGTCTCCTACACACACACCACCAGTGTTGGTCTGGAGCGTCTCCTACACACACACACCACCAGTGTTGGTCTGGAGCGTTTCCTACACACACACACCACCAGTGTTGGTCTGGAGAGTGGAGTATACAATGTTCTCAATGTTCTGTATTCAATGTTCTCAAGGTGTTGTATACAATGTTCTCAAGGTATTGTATACAATGTTCTCAAGGTGTTGTATACAATGTTCTCAAGGTGCTATATATAATGTTCTCAAAGTGCTATCTACAATGTTCTCAAGGTGATATATAGAATGTTCTCAAGGTGCAGTATACAATGTTCTCAAGGTGTAGTATACAATGTTCTCAAGGTGCTATAAACAATGTTCTTAAAGTGCTGTATACAATGTTCTCAAGGTGTTTTATACAAAGTTCTTAAGGTACTGTATATAATGTTCTCAAGGTGTTGTATACAATGTTCTCAAGGTGTTGTATACAATGTTCTCAAGGTGCTGTATACAATGTTCTCATGGTGTTACATACAATGTTCTCAAGGAGCTGTATACAATGTTCTCCATGTGCAGTATACAATGTTCTCAAGGTGCTGTATACAATGTTCTCAAGATTCTGTATACAATGTTCTCAAGGTGTTGTATACAATGTTCTCAAGGTGCTGTATACAATGTTCTCAAGGTGTTGTATACAATGTTCTCAAGGTGCTGTATACAGTGTTCTCAAGGTGTTGTATACAATGTTCTCATGGTGTTACATACAATGTTTTCACGGAGCTCTTGGTCTATGAAATGTGTATGATTATGTAAAAGTATTATAATTCACATATATAAATAAAGATATACAGTATAATTCACATATATAAATTCAGATATACAGTGCTTGTGTAATATGTAAATGTAATATGAGAAATGAGTAAACTTCAAAGCTCTTAATGGCCAGATGGTACAGGTGTGGAGTAATATTGGTGCTGTTGACGCGTCCTTCACAGCCAGATGGTAGAGGTCTGGAGTAATATTAGTGCTGTGGACGGGTCCTTCAGGGCCAGATGGTAGAGGTCTGGAGTAATATTAGTGCTGTGGACGGGTCCTTCAGGGCCAGATGGTAGAGGTCTGGAGTAATATTAATGCTGTGGACGGGTCCTTCAGGGCCAGATGGTAGAGGTCTGGAGTAATATTAATGCTGTGGACGGGTCCTTCAGGCCCAGATGGTAAAGGTCTGGAGTAATATTGGTGCTGTTGACGGGTCCTTCACAGCCAGATGGTCTGGAGTAATATTAGTGCTGTGGACGGGTCCTCCAGGGCCAGATGGTAGAGGCCTGGAGTAATATTAGTGCTCTGGACGGGTCCTTCAGGGCCAGATGGTAGAGGTCTGGAGTAATATTAGTGCTGTGGACGGGTCCTTCAGGCCCAGATGGTAGAGGTCTGGAGTAATATTAGTGCTGTGGACGGGTCCTTCAGGGCCAGATGGTAGAGGTCTGGAGTAATATTAATGCTGTGGACGGGTCCTTCAGGCCCAGATGGTAAAGGTCTGGAGTAATATTAGTGCTGTGGACGGGTCCTTCAGGCCCAGATGGTAGAGGTCTGGAGTAATATTAGTGCTGTGGACGGGTCCTTCAGGGCCAGATGGTAGAGGTCTGGAGTAATATTAATGCTGTGGACGGGTCCTTCAGGGCCAGATGGTAGAGGTCTGGAGTAATATTAGTGCTGTGGACGGGTCCTTCAGGGCCAGATGGTATAGGTCTGGAGTAATATTAGTGCTGTGGACGGGTCCTTCAGGGCCAGATGGTAGAGGTCTGGAGTAATATTAATGTTGTGGACGGGTCCTTTAGGCCCAGATGGTAGAGGTCTGGAGTAATATTAGTGCTGTGGACGGGTCCTTCAGGGCCAGATGGTAGAGGTCTGGAGTAATATTAGTGCTGTGGACGCGTCCTTCAGGGCCAGATGGTAGAGGTCTGGAGTAATATTAATGCTGTGGACGCGTCCTTCAGGGCCAGATGGTAGAGGTCTGGAGTAATATTAATGCTGTGGACGCGTCCTTCAGGGCCAGATGGTAGAGGTCTGGAGTAATATTAATGCTGTGGACGCGTCCTTCAGGGCCAGATGGTAGAGGTCTGGAGTAATATTAGTGCTGTGGACGGGTCCTTCAGGGCCAGATGGTAGAGGTCTGGAGTAATATTAGTGCTGTGGACGGGTCCTTCAGGGCCAGATGGTAGAGGTCTGGAGTAATATTAATGCTGTGGACGCGTCCTTCAGGGCCAGATGGTAGAGGTCTGGAGTAATATTAGTGCTGTGGACGGGTCCTTCAGGGCCAGATGGTAGAGGTCTGGAGTAATATTAGTGCTGTGGACGGGTCCTTCAGACCAAGAGATGGTAGTCTCTATACTCCCATGAGTTGACTACTTTATTCACTAAAGTACCGGTTGACTATTTGTTATAATTCCTACATGAGGATTGCTCCATATTCTTATTTGTGGTTTGGTCATCATAGCTTCAGCCACGATATTGTGACTCTTCGTCTGCTTGAATTCAATATCCATCCAGCCTCTTTTAAAATTAAATAATTTTTTTTCAAATTATTATTTACACATTATTTGAGGGGCCTCGTAGCCTGGTGGATAGTGCGCAGGACTTGTAATTCTGTGGCGCGGTTTCGATTCCCGCACGAGGCAGAAACAAATGGGCAAAGTTTCTTTCACCCTAAATGCCCCTGTTACCTAGCAGTAAATAGGTACCTGGGAGTTAGTCAGCTGTCACGGGCTGCTTCCTGGGGGTGGAGGCCTGGTCGAGGACCGGGCCGCGGGGACACTAAAGCCCCGAAATCATCTCAAGATAACCTCAAAATAACACTTAAAATAAAGACAAAAGACGTAATATTCTTAGTGATTCGGCTTCACACACGTGGGGTCCACGGTTCGAGTCTCCCGGAGCCCAGGTGAGTTCAATTCTTATTGCATCAATATAAGGAGCATTAAGGAATTGCGGGACTCGATCTCCGGCCTGTGAGGCAGCAGAGGACGTGTCCACATCGGCACCAAAACGGCTCCTGGTTATTCATTAGTATTCATTGATATTGCACAAACACTAACAAAGTGATATGTGGAGGGAAATAATGTATGTTTGCTTTTTTATTGTAAGTTTATTAGTCTATGATTGCAACAAACTGTGACATGAGTTTGCGTATCAATGGACCAGCTCTGTGACGAGTTTGTGTATGAATAATAATACTGGTATTCTTACTGCTCTTGGTCCTTTTAATGTCTAGGACTCTAGGATAATGTAAATGTATTATAATCTGTATAAATAAAAATGGAAATATTTCTTTGTTCAAATTCGCTAATATCCGAAAGTTCTTCAACGATTGATTTGAAATTTTAACACAACGTTCTATTCGCATTCGAGCGGGTTTTTATATACATACTTTATAGATGTCACGTCTGTGACGGGAAAAAACATGTTTTTTTAAACAGTGTTTTTCATGTGAAGGAAATCTTCGAAACCTCTTGACAGATTGCTTTAAAATTTTGACACAATTTGGCATTTGAATAGGTACGTGTTTTAATATATCTACTATATACATGCCTCACCTGTGTTAGGAAAATATTGGATTTTTTTGAAAAACAAAGCCATCTGTTGGACGTAAAAGGAACTCTAGCTGTAATATCCAAAAATTCTTCGCCGATTGCTTTAAAATTTTATCACAACGTTGCATTCGAATAGGCATCTTTTTTTTTATAAACCTAGTATATAGATACCACACCTGTGACAGGTAAAATATCTATTTTTTGAAAAACAGCAACATCTGTTGCACGTAATAGCAAGACATGCTGTACTAAATATATTATGATTCCATTTCAATAATTCCAATTGTATTGATGAATTAAATTTTTATAGATTTCGATTTGTTTTCATTTTGATTTTAATATTTTGTGTGACAGTGCATTGGAAAGGAGCTGTGTTGTTAACCATACAATTCGTTGCGTATGCATAAGTATAGAGGCCAGACCTGTGACAGGTTAAAACATTCTTTTTTTAAGAAACAGTGCCACCTGTGGCACGTAAGAGCAACACACACTATACAAAATATGTTACGATTCCATTTCAATGTTTCCAATTTCATTGATAAATTTAATTTTCATAGATTTCGATTTATTTTCATTCAGATTTAGTTATTTTGTGTGGCATTGCTTTGGAATTTGACCTGTGTTGTTTTCCGTACCGTTCATTTAGTGAGTATAGTTTTTTTTTAATTGCTTTTATTTCGTTTTTTAAATTGTTTTTCTCATATTTCAGTGATAAGAATATCTGAACATTTGATCTTTCAAATTTCCTGATGGGAACATCAGATCATCTGGGAATGAATCAGATAAGGGAGTGGGGAATGGTGGAGAGGACAAGGGGACGGGAGTGCGGAGTGGTTGGGAGGACGACGAAATGGTGGAGTGAGGAATGATTGGGACGACGAGGAGACAGAGGACTGGGAGACAAGAGAAGGTGGATGAGCACAGCAATGCATGGCCGGGTACATCTAGTCTATATAAATAAAAATGGAAATTTTCGTGTTATGATTCCCCCAATATAAATATATGTTAAGGTGGAGTGAATCTACAGCATCACTGTAAAACATAACCTGGCCAAATATCAACAAGCGTCTAAGAGAGTTAAAGACTGGCAAAAATATTCCTGTTTTTGGAATAGGGCATTAACATAAGGCATCATAACATCATAAAAAATATTCAATCTATATTTCTCACACTCTTCTCAAAACTGCATATAATCAACTCAAGCTGATACCAGGCTCTATCCTGGTGCAGTGAGACACTAGCACCTGTTATGCTGCTAATACCAATACAGGATAGTGGTGTCACAATCATCAACAAATGAGGTATGACGAATCAACATCAAATACAGCACATTGGCAAGATCCTCTGATACCCACCTCACTAAGACATCAAAGTGCACACTTGCCCCCACGAAGGATGTAACCTTCAATCTAAGTACATAGGTATGACGTCGACCAAGCTGACGAGGCGTTTGACATGCCATCTACAATCCGGTGCCCCTAGGAATCACATGAGACAAGCCCATGACATCACTCTAACAAGAGAAATGTTGAACAAGAATACCTGGGTAATAGACAAAACCCAAGATGCAAGAAGATTACAAATTTTTGAGGCAATTCACATAAGAATAGAACAACCTACCCTGAACACCCAAATCACGGAACTATTTACTCTACCCACCATGAGAGTAAGGACAAGACCAGAACATAACGATGCCAACACAGAAAACAATGTCCAACATAACTTGCCAATTACACTGGATTAATCTTTGTGTTTAGATAGGAGCTGCCTCGTATGGGCCAATAAGCCTTCTGCAGTTACCTCTACCCCACATTTATCCTTTATGTATCCCCCCCATGTTTTCACCTTTATTGTATTATCACCTGACCCAGTGCGGGTATAAAACCAACTAGCATTGTAAGATCTGTTCACTTGAGAATGAACCATGGAGGTTCGAAACGTTGTGCAAATTGTATAAATAAGTGTAATACACTCTATAGTAAATCACTTCTTTTCTTCACCTTAAAAGTACGAAAATGAGTTTTGGAGAACTCCTATTTCAACTAAGCCCTGATGCTAAGAAAATAGTTAGAGGGATAGAAGCCCTAAACCAGAAAATAATAAATACAGAATATGCGGTCATATTCAATGATACATGTTTGAAAGAAAACCTGCTGCCAGTATACACCAATATATATATATATATATATATATATATATATATATATATATATATATATATATATATATATATATATATATATGTCGTACCTAGTAGCCAGAACGCACTTCTCAGCCTACTATGCAAGGCCCAATTTGCCTAATAAGCCAAGTTTTCATGTATACATTTTTAGTTTTCATAAGCCAAGTTTATATGTATATATATATATAACTGAAAACAATGAATATATATAATATATATAATATAGATATATATATAATATATATATATATATATATATATAGATATATTATATATATATATATAGTTATAATATATATATATATATATATATATATATAGATATATAATAGATAATATATAAAATATATAATATATAATTATAGATATCTGATATATAGTATATGATGTATATATTATATATATTATAATATAATATATATATATATATATAGATATATATAGATAATATATAAGTATATATATCTATATGGTATATATATCTATATATATATTATATATATATGTATATAATATATGTCTATATATATATACCCCAGAAGTGACTCGAACCCATACTCCCAGGAGCAACGGTATGTACAAGACGCCTTAATCCACTTGACCATCACGACCGGACAAAATGAGGTGATAGCCGAGGCTATTTGAACCACCCCACCGCCGGCACTCGGATAGTAATCTTGGGCATAGCATTTGCATATTGTCCTGGGGACCATTCAGGCTTGTTCGCATTTGTGTTCCTCACGTGTGCCCCAAAGAATGAGGTGATTTGGTAAAATGCTATGCCCAAGATTACTATCCGAGTGCCGGCGGTGGGGTGGTTCAAATAGCCTCGGCTATCACCTCATTTTGTCCGGTCGTGATGGTCAAGTGGATTAAGGCGTCTTGTACATACCAGCTGCGTTGCTCCTGGGAGTATGGGTTCGAGTCACTTCTGGAGTGTGAGTTTTCAGTTGCATATTGTCCTGGGGACCATTCAGGCTTGTTCGCATTTGTGTTCCTCATGTGTGCCCCAAAGAATGAGGTGATTTGGTAAAATGCTATGCCCAAGATTACTATCCGAGTGCCGGCAGTGGGGTGGTTGAAATAGCGCGGCTATCACCTCATTTTGTCCGGTCGTGATGGTCAAGTGGATAAAGGCGTCTTGTACATACCAGTTGCGTTGCTCCTGGGAGTATGTGTTCGAGTCACTTCTGGGGTGTGAGTTTTCAGTTGCATATTGTCCTGGGGACCATTCAGGCTTGTTCGCATATATATATATATATATATATATATATATATATATATATATATATATATATATATATATATGACAATGTCAGACCACGGAGGAAAATGAAACAGGAATTTCCTTAAGTACTTTCGTATATTAAATACATCTTCAGAAGGAATCTGACAATATTTAATATACGAAAGTACTTAAGGAAATTCCTGTTTCATTTTCCTCCGTGGTCTGACATTGTCACATTCTTAATCACGTGTTTATTATCGTGATATACACACACACACATATATATATATATATATATATATATATATATATATATATATATATATATATATATATATATATATATATATATATATATATATATATATATATATGACAATGTCAGACCACGGAGGAAAAATGAAACAGGAAATTTCCTTAAGTACTTTCGTATATTAAATACATCTTCAGAAGGTGACCTTCTGAAGATGTATTTAATATACGAAAGTACTTAAGGAAATTTCCTGTTTCATTTTTCCTCCGTGGTCTGACATTGTCACATTCTTAATCACGTGTTTATTTTCGTGATATACACACATATATATATATATATATATATATATGAATGACTAATATGGAAAGACAGTCTCGTTACTATTATTAAATTGACTTGTTCATTACCCAGAGTTCAAGGTTGTCTCTAAGACCTACATTATTCAAATGTAAAACAGCAATCGATGAGAATAAGACCGGATGACACGATAGTGAAATAGTTAGCTCTGGGTTATTACTATCATTACGTAACGTGGAAAACGTCTTTCTGTCTGATGGTTATCTTGAGGTTATTTTGAGATGATTTTGGGGCTTTAGTGTCCCCGCGGCCCGGCCCTCGACCAGGCCTCCACCCCCAGGAAGCAGCCCGTGACAGCTGACTAACTCCCAGGTACCTATTTACTGCTAGGTAACAGGGGCATTTAAGGTGAAAGAAACTTTGCCCATTTGTTTCTGCCTCGTGCGGGAATCGAACCCGCGCCACAGAATTACGAGTCCTGCGCGCTATCCACCAGGCTACGAGGCCCCTTTGATCAAATAGATTTGATTTGATCAAATGATCAAACAGCATTTTTGAAAAAATTACATCAGCTTGGTCTTATGCCATTAGGACTGTATTGCACTGTACACAACAGTAGACTCGTAATATCATAGCAAGACAATGTCGCAGAATGTTCAACGCTTTTATACTGAAGGAGTGAGTGAGACCTTGATGGTGAAATATGGATCCCAGAATACAATCTCTTCAGATGTGATAGGAAACACCGGCTTCAGGGTGGGGTCAGCCTCTACATCAAAGACACACTCATCTGTACTGAGCTGCTAAACACCTCAAATGATATGGTGGAAGTGCTGATAGTCAAAATAGAGATCCTAAATGTAGTTGTTGTCCTTGTATATAAGTCACCGGAGGCAAACCCTCAGCAGTTTAAAGACCAACTAATGAAAATAGAGCACTGCTTGGAAAACCTCACAAATCCAGCTCCGAACATCATCCTGCTTGGGGACTTCAACCTACGGCACCTGAAATGGAAGCACCTGGCTAATACAGTAATATCAGAAAGAATACCAGGAAGTAGCCTAAATGAGCAGGCACATGCAAATGACCTGCTACGGATGTGCGATAGGTTTGCCTTAAACCAGCAAATAGTAGAACCAACTAGGAAAGAGAACACGCTGGACCTCATTTTCACTAATAATGATGAGTTGATCGGGAACATAATGATTACAAATACCTGTTACTCAGATAACAACTTAATTGAGGTACTGACAACTATGGGGAATGGACCTCCAAAACCAGTCCAGATTCCCGGTGGAGGAGATTTCAGCAAATTCAACTTCAATAATAAACGGATAAACTGGGAGCAAATAAACCAGGACTTCACAGAAATAAACTGGAAGACCAGCTAGGAAATGCAAACCTGAACCGGTGCCTGGAAAAAATAAGCTCAGTAGCACTAGAAATATGTTCAAACCGCATACCCCTAAGAAAAAAGAGAAAGAGATGCAGATTGGAACGGGAACGTCGTTCCTTATATAGGCGAAGAAAACGAATCGCGGAACAACTTGAGAGTCGCACCCTATCTCAAGAACGGCGAAGAAGGTTAGGTAGAGAAATAGAAACAATTGAACTCAAGCTACAAGAATCATACAAAACCCAGGAGAGGCAAAGAGAGCAAAAGGCCATCAGTGAAATAGAGAGAAATCCGAAATATTTTTTCTCCTATGCAAAATCAAGATCAAAAACCACATCTAGTATCGGGCCCCTGCGAAAGGGAGATGGAACTTTCACAGATGACAACAAAGAAATGAGCGAGTTACTGAGGAAGCAGTACGACTCTGTTTTCAGTGAGCCATTAAATGCACTAAAGATTGATAACCCAAATGAATTTTTCATGGATATGATACCAACATCAAATCACATATCAGACGTCGCCCTATCCCCACTAGATTTTGAAGAAGCCATAAACAGTATGCCTATGCACTCTGCACCAGGCCCGGATTCTTGGAACTCCATATTCATCAAGAACTGTAAAAAAACACTATCGCAGGCCCTTCACATTCTGTGGAGACAAAGCCTAGATACTGGCGTTATCCCTGACATACTAAAAACAGCAGAGATAGCACCACTCCATAAAGGAGGAAATAAGGCAGAGGCAAAAAAATACAGACCGATAGCACTAACATCGCACATCATAAAAATTTTTGAGAGAGTGCTAAGAAGTAAGATCACAAAATACATGGAATCACAGCATCTCCATAACACCGGACAATATGGTTTCAGAACAGGGCGCTCTTGCCTGTCGCAGTTGCTGGACCACTATGATATGGCATTAGATGCTATGGAAGACAAACAAAACGCTGATGTAATTTACACAGATTTCGCAAAAGCTTTTGATAAATGTGACCATGGTGTTATTGCACATAAAATGCGTTCAAAAGGAATTACCGGGAAAATAGGCAGATGGATCTACAATTTCCTGACTGACAGAACCCAATGTGTAATAGTCAACAAAATAAAATCCAGCCCATCAACCGTGAAGAGTTCAGTCCCCAGGGTACTGTGCTTGCTCCAGTACTTTTTCTCATCCTCATATCGGACATAGACCAGAACACAACCTATAGCACTGTATCATCCTTTGCAGATGACACTAGGATTTTCATGAGAGTTGGCAACATAGAGGACACGGCAAACCTCCAATCAGATGTTGATCAGGTCTTTCTATGGGCTACAGAAAATAATATGGTATTCAACGAGGATAAGTTTCAGCTCATGCGCTACGGAAAAATTGAAAACATAAAAACAGGAACCACGTACAAAACGCAGGCAAATCATAACATAGAACGAAAAGGCAATGTAAAGGACCTGGGTGTACTCATGTCGGAAGACCTTACCTTTAAAGAACACAATAAAGTAGCCGTCACAACTGCAAGAAAAATGACAGGTTGGATAACAAGAACTTTTCACACTAGAGATGCTATACCGATGATGATACTTTTCAAAACGCTTGTGCTATCTAGAGTGGAGTACTGCTGCACAATGACAGCCCTTTCAAAGCTGGAGAAATTGCTGACCTAGAGAGCGTGCAGAGATCCTTTACTGCTAGAATCCACTCAGTAAAACATCTAAATTACTGGGACCGACTAAAGAGCCTAAATCTGTACTCCCTTGAGCGCAGGCGGGAGAGATACATAATAATTTACACGTGGAAAATAATTGAGGGGCTGGTCCCAAACCTGCACACAGAAATAACACCACATGAGACCAGAAGACATGGCAGGATGTGCAGAATACCCCCGTTGAAAAGCAGAGGTGCAACAGGTACTCTGAGAGAGAACTCTATCAACATCAGAGGCCCGAGACTGTTCAACACGCTTCCACTACACATAAGGGGCATAACTGGCAAACCCCTCACAGTGTTCAAGAGAGAACTGGATAAGCACCTCCAAAGGATACCTGATCAACCAGGCTGTGACTCATACGTCAGGCTGCGAGCAGCCGCGTCTAACAGCCTGGTTGATCAGTCCAGCAACCAGGAGGCCTGGTCGACGACCGGGCCGCGGGGACACTAAGCCCCGGAAGCACCTCAAGGTAGCCTCAAGGTAGGAGACACTTAGTAACGTAACGTGGAAATCAACTTTCTGTCCAATGTCCGAATATCATTATTGAAATGTGAACCACGTTTAGCCAAACACAATATCTCCATAACATCTCTTACCATATAATATTACTGTCTACAGTTTTAGCCTCTGTAACAGTTGTAACGTAGCGTAACGCTGATATCATAAACTTTCTGCAGTACAAAATATAATTCTGTCTCTCTCTCGCTCTATTAAGATCATTATATAAGGGAAAAGTAACATCATTTCCTTTCTCCTGATGCCTCTGTTCATGTATCTTTTTTTTTTCCTTTCACTTAGACGCACAGCTCACCAGAGGAAGGAAGACTAATGTAAATTTTCGACCCCCGTCACTCTTACCCTTTATTTACATTCCAAACACAATAAATATTAGCACATGCTTGTTTAGTTCTTCTATCCCGTAACGTAACGTAAAGGGAAAACTTCTTTCTGTCTGTCTGATGATCAAATACTATTTGAAAAAATGACGTTAGGTTGGTCTTATGCCATTAGGTCTGTATGGCACTGCACGCAACAGTAGGCTTGTAATATCATAGCAAGACAATGTCACAGAATGTTCAAGGCTCTTATACAGAATGAGTAAAACATCAATCCATCTCATTATGGTCTGACCTTCGTGTCGCTCCTTAGCGCTGAGTTTTCACTCGTCATCCTCCTTCTCTCTCATCACCCATTAGTGCTCGATTTAGCAGAAAAAAAACAGAGACTGGTGACTGTGTGCCAGTTTTAGCCCTCTGTAACACATTGTAACGTAACGCGGAAATCATCTTTTTGCAATCCAAAATAAAATTATGAAATGTAAAGTGAGATTAGTCCAGCTCCATAACATCTCTTATCATATATATAAATATTACCGTCTTCCAGTTTTAGGTCTCTGTAACACAATGTAATGTAACGTGGAAATCATCTTTCACCTGCTGTCCAAAATATGCCACATGACTGAGGGAGCGAGCATTCGAGTTGTGTACCTCTCAATGTCTGTCTATCACATGACTGGGTTAATGACCACATTATCCCACACTATACCTGCTCCTGCTTACCCCTTACACGTAGTAACGTAACGTGGAAAACAACTTTCTGTCTGATGTCCAAATAACATTATATCGTTACGTATTGTAACGTAACGTGGAAATCTTCTTTCTGTCCAATGACCATATAATATTTTTGAAAAATGTGTAGCTTTGTAGATTAAATTTTAAACGAAGGTGGGCCACCAGTCCACGAACTAAGAGGGGAGAGTTAGGACGAAAGACATTGTGAAATATGCTCAGAAGAGTTTGGGGAGAAGTGTTCACCACCTACAAATTCTAATATTTTTTGTTAACTGCGTGATCACAACATATACCTCCTGATCTCTTGTTCTGCCTCGCACTAGTCAATAAACCCAATTTTGTGTCATTTCTTGACTAAAATAGCATTCCGAAACATCTTTGCACTTTTAATTTTTCATTGACACGTGCACAGCCATCAAAGGGAATTACACTACTGCACGGATGTCTTGCGTGTCAAATAATAATAGGTCCTTACCTAGCTTATCATTTTCTTTGAGAAACTTATATGTGATAATCATATCTCCAGAGGTCACACAATAACCCACACATAACCCAATCTTCTGTTTTATAATCACAGCTCGCATCTAATTTACTGTTATTTTTTGGCAGAAACTATGTTTTGAGAATACGCACACTGTCAGCAATTACTATTCGTATCATCAAATTCTTTTCAGTCATCAAAACAAGCAGAGGTGCAGCATAATCCACTAAAGATCTGATGTATGCAAGGTACATCATTTTGACAATACTGACACTGACCCGCCTTAGCGAGATGACTGTGCGCAACAGTAGCCCCAGCGAAAACATAGACTTTTAATATCGTAGCAAGACAATGACACAGAATGTTCAGCACTCTTAATAATTTTATTCAAGCACTGATAACATAGCATAATGTAAGATTTTTTTTTTTTACATTTCATATCGCATGTGTAGATTTAGTTTTAACAAAAAGTGAAACACGAGAGCATGAACTAATAAGGTTGAGATTGGAGGAAAGGCTTTGCGAAAGATAGAAGAGCTGAGGAGACATGTTCGCTACCTAAATTACTATTATTTCTTGCAGACCTGCAGACCTGACCAGAAAAGCAGTCAGTCAGTCAGTCAAACATTTTTATAGTTTAAAGTTTTTCATCTTAAAAAACAGGGACTACTAGTCTTCATTTTTTTATTCTATCAAATCAAATAGGCGTGAGGGTCACTACCACATGACTGCGGGAGCGAGCATTCGAGCGGAGTACCTATTGTTGTTGTCTATCTATCGCATGACTAGGTTAAGGACCACAATATTCCACACCATACCTGCTACGTGCTCTCACTAGTCAACAAAAAAGAATTTTGCATTATTTCTCGACTTAATAGCACTACGAAACATCTTTGTACATTTTAATTTTACATTGTCACGTGCACAGCCATCAAAGGGAAACCTCACTGCTGCATGGATGTCTTGTGTGTTAAATAAAATGTCCTTACCAAGCTTATCATTTTCTTTGAGAAACTTATATGTGGTGATCATATCTCCCGAGTCCACACAAATAACCCACACCAACCCACATCTCCATATTGAGAGAGAGAGAGAGAGAGAGAGAGAGAGAGAGAGAGAGAGAGAGAGAGAGAGAGAGAGAGAGAGAGAGAGAGAGAGAGAGAGAGAGGGAGAGGGAGAGGGAGAGGGAGAGAGAGAGAGAGAGAGAGAGAGAGAGAGAGAGAGAGAGAGAGAGAGAGAGAGAGAGAGAGAGAGAGAGAGAGAGAGAGAGAGAGAGAGAGAGAGAGGAGAGAGAGAGAGAGAGAGAGAGAGAGAGAGAGAGAGAGAGAGAGAGAGAGAGAGAGAGAGAGAGAGAGAGAGAGAGAGAGAGAGAGAGAGAGAGAGAGAGAGAGAGAGAGAGAGAGAGAGAGAGAGAGAGAGAGAGAGAGAGAGAGAGAGAGAGAGAGAGAGAGAGAGAGAGAGAGAGGAGAGAGAGAGAGAGAGAGAGAGAGAGAGAGGAGAGAGAGAGAGAGAGAGAGAGAGAGAGAGAGAGAGAGAGAGAGAGAGAGAGAGAGAGAGAGAGAGAGAGAGAGAGAGAGAGAGAGAGAGAGAGAGAGAGAGAGAGAGAGAGAGAGAGAGAGGAGAGAGAGAGAGAGAGAGAGAGAGAGAGAGAGAGAGAGAGAGAGAGAGAGAGGAGAGAGAGAGAGAGAGAGAGAGAGAGAGAGAGAGAGAGAGAGAGAGAGAGAGAGAGAGAGAGAGAGAGAAGGCAAATATAGATTGGTTATTGCATCTAGTTTTAAAAAGGGGTTAGAATAAGTAGAGTCATGATCCATAAACATACTTTACAGCATCCATTATTTATGAGCAGTAAGAGGGAAACGGGATCCACACATACAATTTCCAAGCATTACAACGCTATCGAGGTAAACATAACATAAAAGACAATAATGTAGTAGTATGCTATTAATCAGCTAGTCAAAACATAACATAACAGATATGATTTCACAGAGTTTTAACCTTTGCAAGTTTTTCAATGTTTTCTCTTCACTTGTGCTAAGTGAATCAGACAAAATGTGACATTTCATTATTAGCCAGGCAATACACTATTAGCTAGATAGTCAAAACATATATCACACATTATTTCACAGGAATTTTTTTCTAGCAAATATGGTTCCTTTAAGCAGTTCAACACATCAAACACCAGCAGTCCACGAAATAAGAGGCTGACTTAGGAGGAAAGAAAATGTATTGTGAAATATGCACCACACCAACCTCCCGAAGACAGAGGAGTTTGGGGAGACGTGATCACTACATACATAGCCTCCTCCTCCTCCTCTTTCTCTCTTTAGTCAATAATCATCCTTTGCAGCATTTCTTGACTAAAATAGCACTCCAAAACATAAGTGGTCATTTTTATTCTCAGTGTCGCACTTAGTCAATAATTTGTTTCGCAGAGTGACAAGTTATGCTTAGTGACGAGATTTCACGGTGAGCATAGTTTTAAGAGAGTTCACACTGTATTAATTACGATCGTGGATGTTATGTTATGTTTATGAAGATCATTACTTCTTATTTTTACCCATTTCCACACGCCCTGCTTTTCAGTCTTCTCAAATTATTTTCAAATAAAGTTTGCTTACTGTTTTCCAGTAGATTGACTTCACATTACATATATTAATCAACTTTCAAATTCAGTTCAGTTTTTTTTTTCAATATCACAGCTTTGTTGTTTACCTGTCAGTATCTAGTTCAAGACCTTGTATTATCAATGTCATTAATACTACTATCATCAACCTTGTATTGGATGTCTCAGTCACTCAGTTAACAACCTAGTAAGTGTTTATTGAACGTGGGAATCACTTCATGTGTGCTCATTTTAGTTTAGATTAAATTTTTCCATCTTAAATTAATACTACTATCACCAACTATATATTGGATAGCTCAGGCATTCAGTTAACAACTCAGTAAGTGAAAATCACTTCACGTGAGCTCATTTTTAGTTTAGGATAAGATTTTTCCATCATAAAATACTATTATCATCAACCATGTATTGGGTGGCTCAACCATTCAGTTTACATCTCAGTAACTGTTTACTGAACATACTTAAAGTTAAAGTTAAAGAAACTTTAAACTAAAAAATGAAGTCACATGGAGGGATTTATATCCCTCCATGTGACTTCATTTTTTAGTTTAAAGTTTCTCCATCATAAAATATAATATTACTATCACAAACCTTGTATTGGCCGGTTCAGGCATTCAGTTTACAACTCAGTAAGTGTTTACTGAACGTGGAAATCGCTACATGTGTGGTCATTTAGTTTAAAGTTTCCCAATCTTAAAATATTACTATCGTCAACCATGTATTGGCTGGCTTAGACATTCAGTTTACAACTCAGTAAGTGTTTACTGAACATAGATATCTCTCCATGTGACTTCATTTTTTAGTTTAAAGTTTCTCCATCATAAAATAAAATATTACTATCACAAACCTTGTATTGCCCGGTTCAGGCATTCAGTTTACAACTCAGTAAGTGTTTACTGAACGTGGAAATCGCTACAAGTGTGGTCATTTAGTTTAGTTTAAAGTTTCCCAATCTTAAAATATTACTACCATCATCAACCATGTATTGGCTGGCTTAGACATTCAGTTTACGTCCCTGTACATACCAGTGACGTTGCTCCTGGCAGTATGGGTTCGAGTCACTTCTGGGGTGTGAGTTTTCAGTTGTATATAGTCCTGGGGACCATTCAGGCTTGTTTGCATTTGTGTTCCTCACGTGTGCCCCAAAGAATGAGGTGATTTCATAAAATGCTATGCCCAAGATTACCATCCGAGTGCCGGCGGGGAAGTGGTTCAAATAGCTTCGGCTATCACTTCCTTATGTCCGGTCGTGATGGTCAAGCGGATTAAGGCGTCCCTGTACATACCAGTTGCGTTGCTCCTGGCAGTATGGGTTCGAGTCACTTCTGGGGTGTGAGTTTTCAGTTGTATATAGTCTAGGGGACCATTCAGGCTTGTTTGCATTTGTGTTCCTCACGTGTGCCCCAAAGAATGAGGTGATTTGATAAAATGCTATGCCCAAGATTACCATCCGAGTGCCGGCGGGGAAGTGGTTCAAATAGCTTCGGCTATCACTTCCTTATGTCCGGTCGTGATGGTCAAGCGGATTAAGGCGTCCCTGTACATACCAGTTGCGTTGCTCCTGGCAGTATGGGTTCGAGTCACTTCTGGGGTGTGAGTTTTCAGTTGTATATAGTCCTGGGGACCATTCAGGCTTGTTTGCATTTGTGTTCCTCACGTGTGCCCCAAAGAATGAGGTGATTTGATAAAATGCTATGCCCAAGATTACCATCCGAGTGCCGGCGGGGAAGTGGTTCAAATAGCTTCAGCTATCACTTCCTTATGTCCGGTCGTGATGGTCAAGCGGATTAAGGCGTCCCTGTACATACCAGTTGCGTTGCTCCTGGCAGTATGGGTTCGAGTCACTTCTGGGGTGTGAGTTTTCAGTTGTATATAGTCCTGGGGACCATTCAGGCTTGTTTGCATTTGTGTTCCTCACGTGTGCCCCAAAGAATGAGGTGATTTGATAAAATGCTATGCCCAAGATTACCATCCGAGTGCCGGCGGGGAAGTGGTTCAAATAGCTTCGGCTATCACTTCCTTATGTCCGGTCGTGATGGTCAAGCGGATTAAGGCGTCCCTGTACATACCAGTTGCGTTGCTCCTGGCAGTATGGGTTCGAGTCACTTCTGGGGTGTGAGTTTTCAGTTGTATATAGTCCTGGGGACCATTCAGGCTTGTTTGCATTTGTGTTCCTCACGTGTGCCCCAAAGAATGAGGTGATTTGATAAAATGCTATGCCCAAGATTACCATCCGAGTGCCGGCGGGGAAGTGGTTCAAATAGCTTCAGCTATCACTTCCTTATGTCCGGTCGTGATGGTCAAGCGGATTAAGGCGTCCCTGTACATACCAGTTGCGTTGCTCCTGGCAGTATGGGTTCGAGTCACTTCTGGGGTGTGAGTTTTCAGTTGTATATAGTCCTGGGGACCATTCAGGCTTGTTTGCATTTGTGTTCCTCACGTGTGCCCCAAAGAATGAGGTGATTTGATAAAATGCTATGCCCAAGATTACCATCCGAGTGCCGGCGGGGAAGTGGTTCAAATAGCTTCGGCTATCACTTCCTTATGTCCGGTCGTGATGGTCAAGCGGATTAAGGCGTCCCTGTACATACCAGTTGCGTTGCTCCTGGCAGTATGGGTTCGAGTCACTTCTGGGGTGTGAGTTTTCAGTTGTATATAGTCCTGGGGACCATTCAGGCTTGTTTGCATTTGTGTTCCTCACGTGTGCCCCAAAGAATGAGGTGATTTGATAAAATGCTATGCCCAAGATTACCATCCGAGTGCCGGCGGGGAAGTGGTTCAAATAGCTTCGGCTATCACTTCCTTATGTCCGGTCGTGATGGTCAAGCGGATTAAGGCGTCCCTGTACATACCAGTTGCGTTGCTCCTGGCAGTATGGGTTCGAGTCACTTCTGGGGTGTGAGTTTTCAGTTGTATATAGTCCTGGGGACCATTCAGGCTTGTTTGCATTTGTGTTCCTCACGTGTGCCCCAAAGAATGAGGTGATTTGATAAAATGCTATGCCCAAGATTACCATCCGAGTGCCGGCGGGGAAGTGGTTCAAATAGCTTCGGCTATCACTTCCTTATGTCCGGTCGTGATGGTCAAGCGGATTAAGGCGTCCCTGTACATACCAGTTGCGTTGCTCCTGGCAGTATGGGTTCGAGTCACTTCTGGGGTGTGAGTTTTCAGTTGTATATAGTCCTGGGGACCATTCAGGCTTGTTTGCATTTGTGTTCCTCACGTGTGCCCCAAAGAATGAGGTGATTTGATAAAATGCTATGCCCAAGATTACCATCCGAGTGCCGGCAGGGAAGTGGTTCAAATAGCTTCGGCTATCACTTCCTTATGTCCGGTCGTGATGGTCAAGCGGATTAAGGCGTCCCTGTACATACCAGTTGCGTTGCTCCTGGCAGTATGGGTTCGAGTCACTTCTGGGGTGTGAGTTTTCAGTTGTATATAGTCCTGGGGACCATTCAGGCTTGTTTGCATTTGTGTTCCTCACGTGTGCCCCAAAGAATGAGGTGATTTGATAAAATGCTATGCCCAAGATTACCATCCGAGTGCCGGCGGGGAAGTGGTTCAAATAGCTTCGGCTATCACTTCCTTATGTCCGGTCGTGATGGTCAAGCGGATTAAGGCGTCCCTGTACATACCAGTTGCGTTGCTCCTGGCAGTATGGGTTCGAGTCACTTCTGGGGTGTGAGTTTTCAGTTGTATATAGTCCTGGGGACCATTCAGGCTTGTTTGCATTTGTGTTCCTCACGTGTGCCCCAAAGAATGAGGTGATTTGATAAAATGCTATGCCCAAGATTACCATCCGAGTGCCGGCGGGGAAGTGGTTCAAATAGCTTCGGCTATCACTTCCTTATGTCCGGTCGTGATGGTCAAGCGGATTAAGGCGTCCCTGTACATACCAGTTGCGTTGCTCCTGGCAGTATGGGTTCGAGTCACTTCTGGGGTGTGAGTTTTCAGTTGTATATAGTCCTGGGGACCATTCAGGCTTGTTTGCATTTGTGTTCCTCACGTGTGCCCCAAAGAATGAGGTGATTTGATAAAATGCTATGCCCAAGATTACCATCCGAGTGCCGGCGGGGAAGTGGTTCAAATAGCTTCGGCTATCACTTCCTTATGTCCGGTCGTGATGGTCAAGCGGATTAAGGCGTCCCTGTACATACCAGTTGCGTTGCTCCTGGCAGTATGGGTTCGAGTCACTTCTGGGGTGTGAGTTTTCAGTTGTATATAGTCCTGGGGACCATTCAGGCTTGTTTGCATTTGTGTTCCTCACGTGTGCCCCAAAGAATGAGGTGATTTGATAAAATGCTATGCCCAAGATTACCATCCGAGTGCCGGCGGGAAGTGGTTCAAATAGCTTCGGCTATCACTTCCTTATGTCCGGTCGTGATGGTCAAGCGGATTAAGGCGTCCCTGTACATACCAGTTGCGTTGCTCCTGGCAGTATGGGTTCGAGTCACTTCTGGGGTGTGAGTTTTCAGTTGTATATAGTCCTGGGGACCATTCAGGCTTGTTTGCATTTGTGTTCCTCACGTGTGCCCCAAAGAATGAGGTGATTTGATAAAATGCTATGCCCAAGATTACCATCCGAGTGCCGGCGGGGAAGTGGTTCAAATAGCTTCGGCTATCACTTCCTTATGTCCGGTCGTGATGGTCAAGCGGATTAAGGCGTCCCTGTACATACCAGTTGCGTTGCTCCTGGCAGTATGGGTTCGAGTCACTTCTGGGGTGTGAGTTTTCAGTTGTATATAGTCCTGGGGACCATTCAGGCTTGTTTGCATTTGTGTTCCTCACGTGTGCCCCAAAGAATGAGGTGATTTGATAAAATGCTATGCCCAAGATTACCATCCGAGTGCCGGCGGGGAAGTGGTTCAAATAGCTTCGGCTATCACTTCCTTATGTCCGGTCGTGATGGTCAAGCGGATTAAGGCGTCCCTGTACATACCAGTTGCGTTGCTCCTGGCAGTATGGGTTCGAGTCACTTCTGGGGTGTGAGTTTTCAGTTGTATATAGTCCTGGGGACCATTCAGGCTTGTTTGCATTTGTGTTCCTCACGTGTGCCCCAAAGAATGAGGTGATTTGATAAAATGCTATGCCCAAGATTACCATCCGAGTGCCGGCGGGGAAGTGGTTCAAATAGCTTCGGCTATCACTTCCTTATGTCCGGTCGTGATGGTCAAGCGGATTAAGGCGTCCCTGTACATACCAGTTGCGTTGCTCCTGGCAGTATGGGTTCGAGTCACTTCTGGGGTGTGAGTTTTCAGTTGTATATAGTCCTGGGGACCATTCAGGCTTGTTTGCATTTGTGTTCCTCACGTGTGCCCCAAAGAATGAGGTGATTTGATAAAATGCTATGCCCAAGATTACCATCCGAGTGCCGGCGGGGAAGTGGTTCAAATAGCTTCGGCTATCACTTCCTTATGTCCGGTCGTGATGGTCAAGCGGATTAAGGCGTCCCTGTACATACCAGTTGCGTTGCTCCTGGCAGTATGGGTTCGAGTCACTTCTGGGGTGTGAGTTTTCAGTTGTATATAGTCCTGGGGACCATTCAGGCTTGTTTGCATTTGTGTTCCTCACGTGTGCCCCAAAGAATGAGGTGATTTGATAAAATGCTATGCCCAAGATTACCATCCGAGTGCCGGCGGGGAAGTGGTTCAAATAGCTTCGGCTATCACTTCCTTATGTCCGGTCGTGATGGTCAAGCGGATTAAGGCGTCCCTGTACATACCAGTTGCGTTGCTCCTGGCAGTATGGGTTCGAGTCACTTCTGGGGTGTGAGTTTTCAGTTGTATATAGTCCTGGGGACCATTCAGGCTTGTTTGCATTTGTGTTCCTCACGTGTGCCCCAAAGAATGAGGTGATTTGATAAAATGCTATGCCCAAGATTACCATCCGAGTGCCGGCGGGGAAGTGGTTCAAATAGCTTCGGCTATCACTTCCTTATGTCCGGTCGTGATGGTCAAGCGGATTAAGGCGTCCCTGTACATACCAGTTGCGTTGCTCCTGGCAGTATGGGTTCGAGTCACTTCTGGGGTGTGAGTTTTCAGTTGTATATAGTCCTGGGGACCATTCAGGCTTGTTTGCATTTGTGTTCCTCACGTGTGCCCCAAAGAATGAGGTGATTTGATAAAATGCTATGCCCAAGATTACCATCCGAGTGCCGGCGGGGAAGTGGTTCAAATAGCTTCGGCTATCACTTCCTTATGTCCGGTCGTGATGGTCAAGCGGATTAAGGCGTCCCTGTACATACCAGTTGCGTTGCTCCTGGCAGTATGGGTTCGAGTCACTTCTGGGGTGTGAGTTTTCAGTTGTATATAGTCCTGGGGACCATTCAGGCTTGTTTGCATTTGTGTTCCTCACGTGTGCCCCAAAGAATGAGGTGATTTGATAAAATGCTATGCCCAAGATTACCATCCGAGTGCCGGCGGGAAGTGGTTCAAATAGCTTCGGCTATCACTTCCTTATGTCCGGTCGTGATGGTCAAGCGGATTAAGGCGTCCCTGTACATACCAGTTGCGTTGCTCCTGGCAGTATGGGTTCGAGTCACTTCTGGGGTGTGAGTTTTCAGTTGTATATAGTCCTGGGGACCATTCAGGCTTGTTTGCATTTGTGTTCCTCACGTGTGCCCCAAAGAATGAGGTGATTTGATAAAATGCTATGCCCAAGATTACCATCCGAGTGCCGGCGGGGAAGTGGTTCAAATAGCTTCGGCTATCACTTCCTTATGTCCGGTCGTGATGGTCAAGCGGATTAAGGCGTCCCTGTACATACCAGTTGCGTTGCTCCTGGCAGTATGGGTTCGAGTCACTTCTGGGGTGTGAGTTTTCAGTTGTATATAGTCCTGGGGACCATTCAGGCTTGTTTGCATTTGTGTTCCTCACGTGTGCCCCAAAGAATGAGGTGATTTGATAAAATGCTATGCCCAAGATTACCATCCGAGTGCCGGCGGGGAAGTGGTTCAAATAGCTTCGGCTATCACTTCCTTATGTCCGGTCGTGATGGTCAAGCGGATTAAGGCGTCCCTGTACATACCAGTTGCGTTGCTCCTGGCAGTATGGGTTCGAGTCACTTCTGGGGTGTGAGTTTTCAGTTGTATATAGTCCTGGGGACCATTCAGGCTTGTTTGCATTTGTGTTCCTCACGTGTGCCCCAAAGAATGAGGTGATTTGATAAAATGCTATGCCCAAGATTACCATCCGAGTGCCGGCGGGGAAGTGGTTCAAATAGCTTCGGCTATCACTTCCTTATGTCCGGTCGTGATGGTCAAGCGGATTAAGGCGTCCCTGTACATACCAGTTGCGTTGCTCCTGGCAGTATGGGTTCGAGTCACTTCTGGGGTGTGAGTTTTCAGTTGTATATAGTCCTGGGGACCATTCAGGCTTGTTTGCATTTGTGTTCCTCACGTGTGCCCCAAAGAATGAGGTGATTTGATAAAATGCTATGCCCAAGATTACCATCCGAGTGCCGGCGGGGAAGTGGTTCAAATAGCTTCGGCTATCACTTCCTTATGTCCGGTCGTGATGGTCAAGCGGATTAAGGCGTCCCTGTACATACCAGTTGCGTTGCTCCTGGCAGTATGGGTTCGAGTCACTTCTGGGGTGTGAGTTTTCAGTTGTATATAGTCCTGGGGACCATTCAGGCTTGTTTGCATTTGTGTTCCTCACGTGTGCCCCAAAGAATGAGGTGATTTGATAAAATGCTATGCCCAAGATTACCATCCGAGTGCCGGCGGGGAAGTGGTTCAAATAGCTTCGGCTATCACTTCCTTATGTCCGGTCGTGATGGTCAAGCGGATTAAGGCGTCCCTGTACATACCAGTTGCGTTGCTCCTGGCAGTATGGGTTCGAGTCACTTCTGGGGTGTGAGTTTTCAGTTGTATATAGTCCTGGGGACCATTCAGGCTTGTTTGCATTTGTGTTCCTCACGTGTGCCCCAAAGAATGAGGTGATTTGATAAAATGCTATGCCCAAGATTACCATCCGAGTGCCGGCGGGGAAGTGGTTCAAATAGCTTCGGCTATCACTTCCTTATGTCCGGTCGTGATGGTCAAGCGGATTAAGGCGTCCCTGTACATACCAGTTGCGTTGCTCCTGGCAGTATGGGTTCGAGTCACTTCTGGGGTGTGAGTTTTCAGTTGTATATAGTCCTGGGGACCATTCAGGCTTGTTTGCATTTGTGTTCCTCACGTGTGCCCCAAAGAATGAGGTGATTTGATAAAATGCTATGCCCAAGATTACCATCCGAGTGCCGGCGGGGAAGTGGTTCAAATAGCTTCGGCTATCACTTCCTTATGTCCGGTCGTGATGGTCAAGCGGATTAAGGCGTCCCTGTACATACCAGTTGCGTTGCTCCTGGCAGTATGGGTTCGAGTCACTTCTGGGGTGTGAGTTTTCAGTTGTATATAGTCCTGGGGACCATTCAGGCTTGTTTGCATTTGTGTTCCTCACGTGTGCCCCAAAGAATGAGGTGATTTGATAAAATGCTATGCCCAAGATTACCATCCGAGTGCCGGCGGGGAAGTGGTTCAAATAGCTTCGGCTATCACTTCCTTATGTCCGGTCGTGATGGTCAAGCGGATTAAGGCGTCCCTGTACATACCAGTTGCGTTGCTCCTGGCAGTATGGGTTCGAGTCACTTCTGGGGTGTGAGTTTTCAGTTGTATATAGTCCTGGGGACCATTCAGGCTTGTTTGCATTTGTGTTCCTCACGTGTGCCCCAAAGAATGAGGTGATTTGATAAAATGCTATGCCCAAGATTACCATCCGAGTGCCGGCGGGGAAGTGGTTCAAATAGCTTCGGCTATCACTTCCTTATGTCCGGTCGTGATGGTCAAGCGGATTAAGGCGTCCCTGTACATACCAGTTGCGTTGCTCCTGGCAGTATGGGTTCGAGTCACTTCTGGGGTGTGAGTTTTCAGTTGTATATAGTCCTGGGGACCATTCAGGCTTGTTTGCATTTGTGTTCCTCACGTGTGCCCCAAAGAATGAGGTGATTTGATAAAATGCTATGCCCAAGATTACCATCCGAGTGCCGGCGGGGAAGTGGTTCAAATAGCTTCGGCTATCACTTCCTTATGTCCGGTCGTGATGGTCAAGCGGATTAAGGCGTCCCTGTACATACCAGTTGCGTTGCTCCTGGCAGTATGGGTTCGAGTCACTTCTGGGGTGTGAGTTTTCAGTTGTATATAGTCCTGGGGACCATTCAGGCTTGTTTGCATTTGTGTTCCTCACGTGTGCCCCAAAGAATGAGGTGATTTGATAAAATGCTATGCCCAAGATTACCATCCGAGTGCCGGCGGGGAAGTGGTTCAAATAGCTTCGGCTATCACTTCCTTATGTCCGGTCGTGATGGTCAAGCGGATTAAGGCGTCCCTGTACATACCAGTTGCGTTGCTCCTGGCAGTATGGGTTCGAGTCACTTCTGGGGTGTGAGTTTTCAGTTGTATATAGTCCTGGGGACCATTCAGGCTTGTTTGCATTTGTGTTCCTCACGTGTGCCCCAAAGAATGAGGTGATTTGATAAAATGCTATGCCCAAGATTACCATCCGAGTGCCGGCGGGGAAGTGGTTCAAATAGCTTCGGCTATCACTTCCTTATGTCCGGTCGTGATGGTCAAGCGGATTAAGGCGTCCCTGTACATACCAGTTGCGTTGCTCCTGGCAGTATGGGTTCGAGTCACTTCTGGGGTGTGAGTTTTCAGTTGTATATAGTCCTGGGGACCATTCAGGCTTGTTTGCATTTGTGTTCCTCACGTGTGCCCCAAAGAATGAGGTGATTTGATAAAATGCTATGCCCAAGATTACCATCCGAGTGCCGGCGGGGAAGTGGTTCAAATAGCTTCGGCTATCACTTCCTTATGTCCGGTCGTGATGGTCAAGCGGATTAAGGCGTCCCTGTACATACCAGTTGCGTTGCTCCTGGCAGTATGGGTTCGAGTCACTTCTGGGGTGTGAGTTTTCAGTTGTATATAGTCCTGGGGACCATTCAGGCTTGTTTGCATTTGTGTTCCTCACGTGTGCCCCAAAGAATGAGGTGATTTGATAAAATGCTATGCCCAAGATTACCATCCGAGTGCCGGCGGGGAAGTGGTTCAAATAGCTTCGGCTATCACTTCCTTATGTCCGGTCGTGATGGTCAAGCGGATTAAGGCGTCCCTGTACATACCAGTTGCGTTGCTCCTGGCAGTATGGGTTCGAGTCACTTCTGGGGTGTGAGTTTTCAGTTGTATATAGTCCTGGGGACCATTCAGGCTTGTTTGCATTTGTGTTCCTCACGTGTGCCCCAAAGAATGAGGTGATTTGATAAAATGCTATGCCCAAGATTACCATCCGAGTGCCGGCGGGGAAGTGGTTCAAATAGCTTCGGCTATCACTTCCTTATGTCCGGTCGTGATGGTCAAGCGGATTAAGGCGTCCCTGTACATACCAGTTGCGTTGCTCCTGGCAGTATGGGTTCGAGTCACTTCTGGGGTGTGAGTTTTCAGTTGTATATAGTCCTGGGGACCATTCAGGCTTGTTTGCATTTGTGTTCCTCACGTGTGCCCCAAAGAATGAGGTGATTTGATAAAATGCTATGCCCAAGATTACCATCCGAGTGCCGGCGGGGAAGTGGTTCAAATAGCTTCGGCTATCACTTCC
>NW_025552384.1:0-12692 GCF_020424385.1 Procambarus clarkii
GCCCCCTGTAGATTATGCAGTTCAGATCGTATCAACATACTATGGAATGGATATTAATTTACTAGAACGTTTCCAGCGTAGCATGACGAAGTTAATCTTGCAAATTAGAAATCTGCCATAGTAAAAAGATTGACGAAGCTTAAATTACATTATATGGAAAGGCGAAGAATTAGGGTTGACATGATAGGGATGTACAAGTGGGCTAATGGATATAGGAAAGGGGATATTAATAGGGTATTAAAAGTATCAACACACACAGACGAGGAGTCACAAAAACTTGGTTGAAATATATTGACTGAACCTAACACTAGAAAGTGATGGAACGACGAAGTTCCGGTCCGTCCTGGACCAGTCACAATTCGATCAACACAAGGCTAAACATGAACAAATCGGTATAAATTTGAAAAGTTTAAATTTAGAAATGGCCTGGGTCAATGTTGGTTCGGTAACAGTGTACACAATTCGAAGAACAAATTACCGCATAGCATAACAGTTGAAGGATCTTTTGATTGTTTCAAGCGTAGGTTTTTATATATATGTGAATGGTGTTGGGTGGATATAACTTCTTCGACGGCGATGCCATCTGCTTTTACCTTCATTCCTATGTTCATATGAATGGACATTCATATGAACATAGGAATGTTCATATTGACAAAGAGGGATATTAATAGGGTATTAAAAGTATCAAAGCATAATAAAACTCAAAGCAATGAATATAAACTGGATAACTATAGATATGGGAATGTTCTGGGTAAATACAGGTTCGGTAACAGGACTGTCGATTTGTGGACCCTATTACCGCAAAACTTAGGGGGATATTAATAGTAGTATTTGTTACGGACCCGAGCCCAGCATCGTAGCACGGCGCTGTGACGACCACGCCATCTGTGAGTCAGCTCCCGAAACCCCCTCCAAATGGACGACGCCATCTAGTGCGGACGAGATATACCGGCCACAGGGGCTGGTTTCCCGTCTTGATCAGCTCATGACATAGCCGCTGCTGACCTCTGGTGAGGTGACGCTTAGACAGCAACGCCATCTATGGAGTGGATAGGTGGACGTTTGTGTCTAAGCCAGTAAGTGAGGTGCTCTAGAGTGTAACTAGTACTGATGCCGTGTCTGATTACAGAGTCGACCTGTGACTGCTGGATTGGGCGATGGGCAGTCTACCCAAAGCAGCCAGAGTCTCTCCAAGTGTTTGCTGTAGAAGCTGTGAGTCACCCCTCGGGCGAACACTGTTGAGTGTTAGCCTGCCTGTGACGTGGCAGTTCCAGGAATTGTCATACCCGGGGCTGACTGGTGGAGAAGACAAGCCAATGGGGTGTTGAGAGAGGAGTGTGATAAGCGGAATCACACGAGGCTCCTGCCTAGGGCTCGCAACCCTAGTATCGGTCGTGGAGGGGCATACGCAGTGGAGCTGATTGGAACCTGCCAGCTACAGGCTGGATTTGTGGTTGAAGGCCTCCACGAAGGTGCACCCAGTGGGACTGTGATTTGGCTGGCCTGTGGCCAGGGTAGATTCGCCTAGGGAATCCAAGGATTCATCGTGGGCCACAAAGAAGAGAACCAGGGCTACTCATCGTGAGCACCGTGAAACATCCTGAGTCTTCGGAGGAAGACAAGTTATTGTACATAAGTGTAGTTATAGACCCAGTGAGTGACTGTGAGATATTTATTTATGGTCGTGGAATATATATATATTTAAATTTAGTGCATTTGTATCCCTTCCCCTTTAATATACTTGTGTTACGGAACACACCCCTTGAAAACCACTACTAACTTGGGGCCGGATTCCCAAATTCTAATAACATCAGAAAAGAACCCGGTTACGCTCCAGTAGGGCCGTATCAACAAAAGACATAACACGAAACAATGATTATCAATTGGATAAGATTAGATTTATAATAGACATGGGTAAATTCTGGTTCGGTAACAGAGTTGTTGATTTCTAGAACCAATTACCGCCTACTGAGGTGGTGGGGTCCTTCAATTGTTTCAAGAGTGGGATGGACATATATATGAGTGGGATTGGGTGGTTATAAATAGCAGTTGCCTTGTATGGTCCAATAGGTCTTCTGCAGACACCTTCTTATGTTCTTAACTGTTGCACCAACAGAATCTCATTCTTGTTCTACTGATCCATTTGTGAAGATGTGAGTGGTTGTTTGTGTTGATAAATTTTCCATCAATAGCATGTTGATGTTGTTTCACAATCGACTAATATAACAAAATTTATCATAGTATGGGCTATTATGAGCCGTAGTGGCTCAGTGATATATCCATTTATTTCAGATACTAGGCAAAAACTCCATGTCACCAGACTTCACCTGATATGATTTTGCTCATAAAGCGCCGAACCAACTCAGACCCTCACTTGCTTCCCCAGTTCTTTCCTGGTCGTGCTGTTTTCTTACGCTCGTCCGTTGTTGTAACCATGGCAAAGACTAATCCATTTGAGAAGAGTTACTTCTCTCCCCACAAGATTCAGATGAGAGAGCAAAATACAATTCTGAAGCTCTCCATCGCCAAAATTTCCAAACTCAGGGGCAGAAATACGTCCTTGCATCGATATGTTATGTTGAAAAACCTCAAGAAACGGGTGGAGCAGGAGTTAACGAGAAACAGGTTAGAATATATGGAATAATTATTTAACGATAAATTCTCCCCTTAGCTTCTTCCTCCTGCTGCTCCATATGGTTTGTTATAAAAAGGATCTGCGTTGTATGGGCCAATAGGCCTTTAACATTTACCTTCATTCTTAGGTTCTTAACTAATGTAATAGCCGAGCCTCCGTTCGAGAGATTCATTAACTTTCATGACATTTATGAAACAAAATTATTGACATTCATAAACTATTGGGTCCATTACCTCCCAGCATCACCTGTAGCCAAGTTTGCAAATGGCTGCTACAATTAATGCAAATATGACAATGGTATTTGTTTCTCGAACACTCAGTAAAAAATCACCTAGTGCTATTTTTTGCAGCCATACCGTGCTCCATTTACATTATCCTGTCCTGTTTTTGTCCCAATTGTATATGATTAATAAATTTTCTGGTATTCGTTGCGATTGCGCAGGCGGGTTGCGCAAGGGATCAAGGGGGATATAAGAGATATAATTAGCAAGAATTTAAAACCAAAAAAACAATACAAAAATATTAGTAAAAAGTCAAATAGGACACTAGGACTAATTATTCGTAGCCTTAGTAATAAGAAACCTGGTGTTGTTCTTCATCTATATATTACTACTGTTAGGCCCCATGTATATTATGCAGTTCAGATCGTATCAACATACTGTGGAATAGATATTAATTTACTGAAACGTTTCCAGCATAGGATGACGATGTTAATCTCGCAAATAAGAAACCTGCCATAGTAAAAAAGATTGACGAAGCTTAAATTACATTATATGGAAAGACGAAGAATTAGGGTTGACATGATAGAGATGTACAAGTGGGCTAATGGACATAGCAAAGGGGATATTAATAGGGTAACAAAAGTTTCAACACAAGCAGACGAGGAGTCACAAAAACTTGGTTGAAATATGTTGACTGAACCTCACACTAGAAAGTGGTAGAACGACGAAGTTCCGGTCCGTCCTGGACCAGTCACAATTCGATCAACACAAGGCTAAACATTAACAAATGAGTATTAATTTTAAAAGTTTAAATTTAGAAATGGCCTAGGTAAATGTTGGTTTGATAACTGTGTACACAATTTGAAGAACAAATTACCGCATAGCATAACAGTTGAAGGATCTCTTGATTGCTTCAAGCGTAGGTTTTTATATATATTTTTGAACGGGGTTGGGCGGATATAAATAGGTACTTTTTCGACGGCGATGCCATCTGTTAATAGGCCATCTGCTTTTACCTTCATACCTATGTTCATATGAATGGACATTCATATGAACATAGGAATATTCATATGAACATAGGAATATTCATATGAACAAAAAGGGATATTAATAGGGTATTAAAAGTATCAACGCATGATAAAACTCAAAACAATGGATATAAATTGGATAACTATAGATATGGGAATGTTCTGGGTAAATACAGATTCGGTAACAGGACTGTCGATTTTTGGACCCTATTACCGCAAAACATAGGGATATAGTACTATTAAAAGTATTAACACAAGACATGACACGAAACAATGAGTATAAATTGGATAAAATTAGATTTATAACAGACATGGGTAAATAATGGTTCGGTAACAGAGTTGTTGATTTGTAGAACCAATTACCGCCTACTGTGGTGGAGGTGGGGTCCTTCTATTGTTTCAAGAGTGGGATGGACATGTATATGAGTGGGATTGGGTGGTTATAAATAGCAGTTGCCTTTTATGTGGCAATAGGCCTTCTGCAGTCACCTTCTTATGTTCTTAACTGTTGTACTAAGAGAATTTCATTCCTGCTCTAATGATCTATTTGTGAAGATGTGAGTGGTTGTTTGTGTTGAGATATTTTCCATCAATAGCATGTTGATGTTGTCTCACAATCGACTACTATAACAAAATTTATCATAGTATGGGCTATTGTGTGCTGTAGTGGCTCAGTGATATATCCATTTATTTCAGATACTAGGCAAAAACTCCATGTCACCAGACTTCACCTGATATGATTTAGCTCATAAGGCGCCGAACCAACTCAGACCCTCACTTGCTTCCCCAGTTCTTTCCTGGTCGTGCTGTTTACACTCGTTCGTTCTTGTAACAATGGCAAAGACTAATCCATTTGAGAAGAGTTACTTCTCACCCCGCAAGATTCAGATGAGAGAGCAAAATACAATTCTGAAGCCCTCCACCGCCAAAATTTCCAAACTCAGGCGCAGAAATACGTCCTTGCATCGATATGTTATGTTGAAGAACCTCAAGAAACGGGTGGAGCAGGAGTTAACGAGAAACAGGTTAGAATATATCGAAGAATTATTTAACGGTAAGTTCTCCCCTTAGCTTCTTCCTCCTGCTGACTATATGGTTTGTTATAAAAAGAATCTGGTTTGTATGGGCCAATAGGCCTTCAACATTTACCTTCATTCATATGTTCTTAACTAATGTAATAGCGGAGCCTTTGTTTGACAGATTCCTTAACTTTCATGACATTTATGAAACAAAATTAATGACATTCATAAACTATTTGGTCCATTACCTCCCAGCATCACCTGTAGCCAAGTTTGCAAATAGCTGTTGCAAATTAATGCAAATATGACAATGGGATTTGTTTCTCAATCAGTCAGTAATAAATCACCTAGTGCTATTTTTTGCAGCCATACCGTGCTCCATTTACATTATCCTACCCTGTTTTTGTCCCCCAATTGTATACAAATAATAAATTTTCTGGTATTCGTTGCGATTGCGCAGGCAGGTTGCGAAAGGGATCAGGGGGATATAAGAGATATCATTAGCAAGAATTTAAAACCAAAAAATCAATACAAAAATATTAGTAAAAAGTCAAATAGGACACTAGGACTAATTAATCGTAGCCTTAGTAATAAGAAACCTGGTGTTGTTCTTCAGCTATATATTACTACTGTTAGGCCCCCTGTAGATTATGCAGTTCAGATCGTATCAACATACAATGGAATGGATATTAATTTACTAGAACGTTTCCAGTGTAGGATGACGAAGGTAATCTCGCAAATTAGAAATCTGCCATAGTAAAAATGATTGACGAAGCTTAAATTACATTATATGGAAAGGCGAAGAATTAGGGTTGACATGATAGGGATGTACAAGTGGGCTAATGGACATAGCAAAGGGGTTATTAATAGGGTATTAAAAGTATCAACACACGCAGACGAGGAGTCACAAAAACTTTGTTGAAATATGTTGACTGAACCTCACACTAGAATGTGATGGAACGACGAAGTTCCGGTCCGTCCTGGACCAGTCACAATTCGATCAACACAAGGCTAAACATGAACAAATGGGTATAAATCTGAAAAGTTTAAATTTAGAAATGGCCTGGGTAAATGTTAGTTTGGTAACAGTGTACACAATTCGAAGAGCAAGTTACCGCATAGCATAACAGTTGAAGAATCTCTTGATTGTTTCAAGCGTAGGTTTTTATATATATGTGAATGGGGTTGGGTGGATATAAATTGGAACTTTTTCGACGGCGATGCCATCTGGTTTTACCTTCATTCCTATGTTCATATGAATGGACATTCTTATGAACATAGGAATGTTCATGTGAATAAAGAGGGATATTAATAGGGTATTAAAAGTATCAACGCATAATAAAACTCAAAACAATGAATATAAACTGGATAACTATAGATATGGGAATTTTCTGGGTAAATACAGATTCGGTAACAGGACTGTCGATTTGTGGACCCTCTTACTGCAAAACGTAGGGGGATACTAATAGTAGTATTAAAAGTATCAACACAAGACAACACGAAACAATGAGTATAAATTGGATAAGATTAGATTTATAACACTTTCGCGCTATTGGCGTTCTGAAAAAAATTATACCCTATGTGCTTTCGGCGTTTCGCGCGCCTACACGGTAAGACCGAAAAAGTGTACACTCTTTTGACTGTCCTGCCAATAATTGAAGGCGCACGTAATAAATTTGGTATCACTGTGTTCGCAATAAAATTGTTTATAAGAACGTACCTATAAAATGCCGCCAAAGCATTAGGAATATCAACACAAAATAAAAAACTATTCAGATCACTCACCGAGAGCGAGTGATATGAATATGTTTGAGATCCAAACAGCAGCAAAATGTTTCCACTCTCCTAAAGGTTGCGAAGCCTACAGTTGTCCTACATCGCTACTTGTGGTATTATTGGAATCGCAATAAAATTCTCTAAACGGACATATGCATATAAACATAGATTCAATGTCGTAGCCTACCCAAAACAGTGTGGGAAGTGGCCGAAGTGTTACCCGCGGCGGCATATTGGCGAAACTCGCTTTGAAAAGTGAATATTCAATTCACTGTCCTGACATTATTTTTCGATGAATGTATTTCATTTGTGTTCCAATGTGTTTGTTTTGTTCTACTGATCCATTTGTGAAGATGTGAGTGGTTGCTTGTGTTGAGATATTTTCCATCAATAGCATGTTGATGTTGTCTTACAATCGACTACTATAAGAAAACTTATAGTTAATGGAGTACCTCAGGGCTCTGTCCTGGGACCTTTGTTGTTTGTAATATATATAAATGATTTAGACTCAGGTTTGAGTAGCAACATCTGCAAATTTGCAAATGATACAAAAATCGGTAGGGAAATCAACACGAAAAAAGACTCGCTATCACTTCAAGTTGATCTAAATAGGGTTTTAGAATGGTCAAAAGATTGGCAGATGCAGTTTAATGCTGATAAATGTAGAGTTTTAAGGCTGGGTAATGATGATAGAGTTACAAGATACGAGCTAGATGGTGTTGAGATTGCGAAAGGGATCTAGGAGTTATGATTATTAAGAATTTAAAACAAAAGGATCAATGCATGAATGTTCGTAATAAGGCGAATAGGACACTGGGATTTATTAATCGAAGCGTTAGAAACGAGACACCTGGTGTGGTTCTTCAGCTATATCTTGCTCTGGTTAGGCCCCATTTAGATAATGCAGTTCAATTTTGGTCGCCTTACTATAGAATGGATATAAATTCACTTGAACGTGTCCAGCGTAGGATGACTAAGTTAATTCCCCATTTTAGAAACCTTTCATATGAAGAAAGATTAACAAAGCTTAAATTGCATTCACTGGAAAGACGAAAAGCTAGGGATAGAGGTTCGACATGATAGAGGTTTGCAAGTGGATGAATGGACATAACAAAGGAGATATTAATAGGGTATTAAAAGTATCAACACAAGACAGAACACGGAACAATGGGTATAAGAACATAAGAACAAAGGTAACTGCAGAAGGCCTATTGGCCCATACGAGGCAGCTCCTATTCTATAACCACCCAATCCCACTCATATACTTGTCCAACCCGTGCTTGAAACAATCGAGGGACCCCACCTCCACAATGTTACGCGGCAATTGGTTCCACAAATCAACAACCCTGTTACTGAACCAGTATTTACCCAAGTCTTTCCTAAATCTAAACTTATCCAATTTATATCCATTGTTTCGTGTTCTGTCCTGTGTTGATACTTTTAATACCCTATTAATATCCCCCCGGTTATGTCCATTCATCCACTTGTAAACCTCTATCATGTCACCCCTAACTCTTCGCCTTTCCAGTGAATGCAACTTAAGCTTTGTTAATCTTTCTTCATATGAAAGATTTCTAATTTGGGGAATTAACTTAGTCATCCTACGCTGGACACGTTCAAGTGAATTTATATCCATTCTATAATATGGCGACCAAAACTGAACTGCATAATCTAAATGGGGCCTAACTAGAGCAAGATATAGCTTGAGAACCACACCAGGTGTCTTGTTACTAACGCTGCGATTAATAAATCCAAGTGTCCGATTTGCCTTATTACGAACATTTATGCATTGATCCTTTTGTTTTAAATTCTTACTAATCATAACTCCCAGATCCCTTTCGCAATCCGACTTCGCAATCACAACACCATCTAGCTCGTATCTTGTAACTCTATCATCATTACCTAACCTCAGAACTTTACATTTATCAGCATTAAACTGCATCTGCCAATCCTTTGACCATTTCAAAACCCTATCTAGATCAACTTGAAGTGATAGTGAGTCCTCCTCCGAATTAATTTCCCTACCGATTTTCGTATCATCGGCAAATTTGCAAATGTTGCTACTCAAACCTGAATCTAAATCATTTATATATATTATAAACAACAGAGGTCCCAGGACAGAGCCTTGAGGCACTCCACTTACAACATTTTCCCACTCTGACTTGATTCCATTTATACTAACTCTCTGTTTCCTTTGGTATAGCCATGCCCTAATCCAGCTTAATATAGCACCCCCAATACCATGAGACTATTTTTTTAATCAGTCTTTCATGTGGCACTGTATCAAAAGCTTTGCTAAAGTCAAGGTATACAACATCGCAATCCTTACCACAATCAACTGCCTCAACAATGCTAGAATAAAAAGATAACAAATTTGTTAAACATGAACGACCATTTATAAAACCATGTTGCGACTCAATTATTAATTTATGTTTTTCAAGATGAAGACGAATTTTATTTGCTATTATAGATTCGAGTAACTTTCCCACAATAGACGTTAGGCTAATTGGTCGATAGTTAGACGCAAGTGATCTATCTCCTTTCTTAAAAACTGGTATCACATTAGCAACTTTCCAAAACTCTGGCACTCTGCCTGACTCTATTGATTTATTAAATATGGTTGACAGTGGGTCACAAAGCTCCTCTTTGCATTCTTTAAGCACCCTAGCAAACACTTCATCCGGCCCTGGGGATTTGTTTGGTTTGAGTTTTACTATTTGTTTAAGAACATCCTCCCTGGTAACTGCTAAACTCGTCAACCTGTCCTCGTCCCCACCCACATAGACTTGTTCGGCTGAAGGCATATTGTTAAGTTCCTCTTTAGTAAATACAGATACAAAATATTTATTAAAAATACTACTCATCTCTTCATCACTATCTGTTATTTGACCTGTCTCAGTTTTTAATGGACCTATCCTTTCCCTAGTCTTAGTACGATATAACTGAAAAAACCCTTTAGGATTTGTCTTTGCTTGCCCTGCTATGCGAACTTCATAGTTTCTTTTTGCTTTCCTTATCTCTTTTTTAACATTTCTAACCAGTTGTACGAATTCCTGTTCTAAAGTGACCTCCCCATTTTTAATCCTTTTGTACCAAGCTCTCTTTTTACCTATAAGGTTCTTCAAATTCTTTGTTATCCACTTTGGGTCATTAGTATACGATCTATTCAATTTGTATGGTATACTACGTTCCTGTGCTTTGTTTAGAATATTCTTAAATAAGTTATATATTGAATCCACATCGAAATCCCCATTTAAGTCACCTATCGCTGGGTTCATGTCTCGCTCCAAGACCGGCCCACACCCCATACCCAAGCCTTTCCAATCAATTTGACCCAAAAAATTTCTTAGGCTATTAAAATCAGCTTTTCGAAAATCTGGCACTTTAACAGAATTTTCTCCTACTGGTCTATTCCATTCTATGCTAAATCTGATTTCTTTGTGATCACTGCTCCCTAGCTCACTCCCTATTTCGATGTCATTAATTTGCGTTTCCCTGTTAGTTAACACTAAATCTAAAATATTATTTTCCCGTGTTGGTTCCTTAATGTGTTGCGTAAGAAAGCAATCGTCAATTAATTCTAGAAAATCTTCTGCTTCACTATTCCCTGTTTTGTTCAACCAGTTTATTCCGCTAAAATTAAAGTCACCCATGACATAAATACTGTTAGATCTAGATGCTCTAGATATTTCATCCCATAGATGCTTTGCTTCCATTCTGTCTAAATTTGGTGGCCTATATATTACTCCTATTATAATATTATTAGCTTTTTCGTTTAATTCAATCCAAATAGTTTCTGTGTTTGGCTCTGTTTTGATTCCCTCTTTGAGTCTACATTTCAAATTGTCCCTAACATATATGGCTACTCCACCTCCTCGTCTAATATATCTATCTGTGTGAAATAGTTTAAATCCATATATTTGATATTCAGCTAATAGTTCTCTATTTTCTACATTCATCCACTTTTCGGTAAGTGCAATAATATCTATTTTTTCTGTGCAGACAAGAGCATTTAATTCGTTAATTTTATTTCTTAGACTTCTACTGTTAGTGTAATATACCCTAAGTGAATTGTTATTTTGCGGACCTTCTCTTTCCCTGATCGTTTTGCCAATTCCTTTCTCCCACAAACACATACTTTTATTACCTCCTTCCTCCAAATCAATTCCCATACCTCTATCTACTAACAGTTTAAACCCAAACAAACACCTCTAACCACTTCTTCTAGCGAGTTCGCAACAGCAACAACCCCAGCTCTCGATAGATGCACCCCATCACGAGCATACATTTAATTTCTTCCATAGAAGTGTTCCCAGTTGTCTATGAAAGATATTGCATTTGATTTGCTATATCTTTCCTGCCGGCAATTGACACCAAGTGCCCTCGATATCCATTCATTTCCCACTCCCTTTCTTGGAAGAATGCCACATATGATCGGGATTCCTCCCTTGCTCCTAACTAACTCTATGGCTGTTTTATACCTCTGAATCAGTTCCTCACTCCTGACTCGACCAACATCATTTCCTCCCACGCTAATGCAAATAATGGGATTGTTCCCATTACCAGCCATAATATCATTCATGTTGTTTATAATATCACCAATGCCAGCTCCGGGATAGCAAACCCTTAACCTGTTCCCCCTATCTCTAGCACAAAACGTTCTATCCAAATACCTTATCTGGGAATCTCCCACAAATAATGTTTGCTTAGGTACTTCCTTTACTTTCTGAGGGGCCTGCGCTTCCTTTCTCTTCGTTGCTTTCCCTTTTGCGCGATCCACAGTCTCTCCACAGCACTCGTCCTCCAAAACGTCAAATGAATTTGAAGTAGCTATGGCGTTTGAAGGCGGCTTTATCAAAGTCTTCTTAAGGCCCCTGTCTTTCGCAACTCTCCAAGACGAGGTCCCTTTACTGCTGGTCTCCTCCTTCGTTACTTCTCGTTGTTTTTTAAGCTGACGCACCTCCTCCCGCAGAGAGTCCAACTCTGTCCTCAGGGCTCCCACTAGAGTCACCAGGTCCTTCACTACAACTTCACGTATAAATTGGATAAGTTTATATTTAGTTAAGACTTGTGTAAATACTGGTTCGGTAACAGGGTTGTTGATTTGTGGAACCAATTACCGCGTAACGTGGTGGAGGTGGGGTCCCTCGATTGTTTCAAGCGTGGGTTGGACAAGTATATGAGTGGGACTGGGTGGTTATAGATAGGAGCTTCCTCGTATGGGCCAATAGGCCTTCTGCAGTTACCTTTGTTATGTTCTTAAGCACGCAACACCAGCAACGTAAGTGACGTGAGCAGCTGCAGGAGGAGGAGGAGGATTGTGAGCGGTAGTAATATTGGAGAAGGGAGCGGGGGATGGCGTGACGTCTGGCAAGGTGACTGATTGTTTGCAATCCAAAGGAGAAAAGAGAAGAAAGTGGCAGGAGCCAGATCATTACTCTACACCAGCTCTCTACCTCAACTGATGCTCCAAGTCTTGCTGTGTCACTCGCGTCTGTTGAACGCTGCTTCGCTGGAGACCTGCGACCCGTTCTTGCAACGCTGGAGTACGTCACTAGGTGTGGTAAATCACGCCAACCCCAAATAGTCAGGAAAGAGGTGAGTTACAATGTCTTTAATGGGATATCAATAAGGGGTTTTTGCTGTAAATGTGTATCAGTGATCATACTCAAATCGCCCTTTAACTGATCAATCACAAATGGATCTAAATTATACAAACCACTGTTAATTCAATATGTTAATATTCCTGCTGTTAATATTCAAATTACATGATTACAAACCACTGTTAATATTCAAATTACATGATTTTGTAATGTGCATTAAAGCACATTTAATTATGTTCCTATTGAACATGTTTTTATTGTTCGTTATTGAAGAAGCCCTCTCCCAAAGAATTTGGTGAGAGCTTTCATTGTTCATTTGTCAGAAAGTTCTCACCAAATTAATTGGGAGAAGTAAGTAAGTAATTATCAAAGGAAGGCACCAAACCAGGAAGGCTATGTAGCACCATCAA
>NW_025552386.1:0-12500 GCF_020424385.1 Procambarus clarkii
TGCCTCCATGATTTCCCCCCAAACCGTGTGACGTCAGTGGCACGGAGTGGTCACCGACAGCAATGTGGCACCGGGAGCCAATGAAAACCTCCCGTGGCGAAAGTGACGTCACGAAGGAAGGGGTCCGGCCAGCGAGCCGAGCTGGTGCCATCAGTCAGACACGACACGTCATAGAGGTCGGACGTGCGACGATTGGTCCTGTCAGTTGGACAGTTGTTTCCCGCTCCTGTGGATTTACGCGTCACCTGAAGTCCGCAAGTACTCTGAGAAAGTCTTCCCTAGTTCATGTGTTTGAACAAGAGAGGGAATTGACGGTTATTTGAGCAACAAGTGCTCCAGTCAGGTACTGTGCAAGGAAGCAGTGAAGCCGTGCAGTGACGTATGTGACGTCGTGGCAGTTCACCAGTTCGTGACAGCGTAGTGGCTGACAGAGCCACTGGGTAGCTGAGGTGAGAGAGGACTATTTGGGGAATCCGGACGACTGCAGCTGAGAGTAGGCGGCAGTCGTTGCTGGGAGAAGACGACGGCCAGGAGACCGACTCCAACCCTTCAAGAAGTCAAGAAGGAGGACGGACCTGCAGTGAAGAGGCACGGAGACGACGCGCTAAACGGTGGGACGACGAGAGGCTCTGGTAGGACACGACGACGTGTCGTGTGGGGGCGTTCCCGACACGAGGACCAGGAGCTACATCTCGACTCTCATCGGAGGATAGGTTGAAGTAGGTGTTTCTAGTTCCCTCCCCATTCCCCTTTAGTTAGCTATATTATTCGGCTATATTATCTAGCCTGAGGATTTTATATGTCGTGAGCAAGTCTCACCCATGTCACGGTAAAGCGCCAGTGTGCTAGACAGTACTATCAAGAGTACTTGTAATATTCATGTTGATTATTGGTGTGTACAGGCACCAGGAACAAGTGATAAATTTACTGTGTTGTGTATATCTTTCTATAGATTTTGATATGAACATATAGTCGTAAATTATATATACATATTATGCCAGTATTTGGAAGTTAGGCTGTGTGCCCAGAAAACTATTTATTTTCCATGTATTGATATTTGATGTATCTACATTATATATACAATGTTCATGCAGAGTGAATTATTCATTTGCGAGTACAGTGAATTATTGCGTTATCGCCCACGAGAGAAAGTACTGAAAACTCCAGTGTTAATGTTTCATATATATTGTTGAATGAAGGGCAATGCAAAATCATTGTAGTGAATCATTGTAGCATTGATTGTAGAAAAGACCGTTTGAGCCTGAGTACAGTGTAACTAAGTAATACGGTTATTTGTGCCAATAACGAGTGTGCGAGTTTATAGTAATATTGGAAAACTTAAAGAAACAGCGCGCGTGAATCTGAAAACAAGCAATAATCTTTCGCGCGCGGGGCCAGGCGATCAGCTGTTCTTGACATTTGACAAGGAGGGGAGGTGTTGCCACTTAGTGATCGCAAAATATTCGTGGGAATTACCGGCCGCATCAGGATCAGTTGATTTATTTGTTGTTGTTTGGCCTTGTGACATCTTTCATACATTTTAAGTAAAATACAAAATCACCTTTGTGTTTTTATCATTCCCTCCATTGGTCTTGTGGCTACATTATACTGAAAGCATAGAGTGATAACAATAAGTACCTGCCTGATTCCTGATCTTTTGAGTGTGGCCTTGCCAAGGCTACCACTAATTCCACCAGTCCACTGATGGTGTTACTGGCCACCTAAAACACCAGTTGGCGACCTTGTGGTTTACCGTAGAGCCCGATTGTTGGGGAGGGCACATGACAGTCTAGTGAACGAGTCGTGTTCCCACTCTTTCTTATCAGAGGCCGTTGAGATTGACTGGGAGACTCTCCTGGCATGCAGTGGCGCCGTGAGGATCGAGTGAAGACCCGCAGGGGTACGGTGAGTGACCTTGAGCATAACTATTGCTCACCCCAGAGGAAGATAGAGAAGGTGAAACCCCAACATTGGCGACCTCGCCAGGATCTCGATCGAAGTAAAGGTTGCAGTGGTGGTACTTGGCAGTGGTGTTAGAGATCAGGTGCAGGTTATCACTCATAGCACAAGATGGAGGATGATAAAGTGACGAGGTTTATTGACTCTAGAGACGAACAGGTGCTGGAAGGGTGCACCAAGGCACAGTTACAGGCAATAGCGGATCATTTCGGAATAAAGCCGAAATCTGCCAGAGTTGGTGAAAGAAGACTAGAGATAATGGCTCAGCTCAGGGCTCGAGATGAAGCTTTGGGGGAGGAACGGCCCAAACACCTGCCAGTGTGGGTGAACACCTGAGCATTGGTGGAAGCAGCAGGGGATCCAGCGGCAACAGGCACAGTATTAAGCTGGAAATAATGAAGTTGCAACTGGAAGCACAGCAGGGCAGAGAAGAGCTGGAAGCACAGCAGCGCAGAGAAGAGCGAGAAGCAGAAGCGCAGATGAAGCGTGAGGAGCGAGAAGCACAGATGAAGCGTGAGGAACGAGAAGCACAGCTACGCCGGGAAGAGCAAGAACGAGAAGCACAGCTACGCCGGGAAGAGCAAGAACGAGAAGCACAGCTACGCCGGGAAGAGCGAGAGCGAGAAGCAGAAGCACAGCTGAAGCGTGAGGAACGAGAAGCACAGCTACGCAGGGAAGAATACGAGCGAGAAGTTGGCTGAGACAACTGGAAATAGAAGCCAACAGGGAGTTGGAGCTGAAGCGGGCTGAACTGGGACTAGGTGCACCTGCTCCGCCGCCACAGGAAGACCAACGAGTGAGGGAACGAGACCTGCCGGTCTTTGTGCCTAGTGAAGCCGAAAGTTTCTTCGATCACTTTGAGAGAGTTGCTGCTATGAAGAGGTGGCCGAGGGCGGAGTGGGCGGAGCTGGTTCAAGGGAGGCTCACAGGTGAAGCTCGCGAGGCCTTCACTATGCTCGACTTCCAAGAATGCACCAACTACGATGCGGTAAAACGAGCTGTGCTCCATTCCTTCAAGCTCACGCCGGAGTGTTACCGGAAGAGGTTTAGAGAATGTACCCGGTTGCCAGGAAAATCGTATGCGGAGACGGCGAGGGACATGGAAAGAAAGTTCCTTAAGTGGCTGGACTCTGAAGAAGCGGGGTCGGCCAAAGAGGTCAAGGAACTAATGGTCATGGAAAAGTTTATGTCCGTGCTCCCTCCTGAGATCAAGATGAGGGTAAAGGAGGCGGACATAAAGGACCTGAGGGCCGCAGCCGACCGAGCCGACATGTTAGAAGAAGCCCTACGCCCACGCCGAGAGGGACAGCACCGACCACCCGTATACGTCGGAAACGATAGGAGTTATAGAAGGACGGATGGATGGAGGACAGGAACGAGTTCTCCCAAGACCCACCTCTCAAGTTGGAACACCCGAGGATCAAAAGGTGCTGTAGAGCCGATAGAGGAGAACCAAGCTGAGAGCTCGGGAGTTGTTACTGCAACGAAGGAAACAACAAGTGGTGCGGGAAAGACACAGGGTGCGACGACCTCTGGAGGCAGTGCTAAGGCGAGCGGTGGCGGATGGTCTCCGCCGAGGGTCCGCTGCTACAACTGCTGAATAATCGGACACGTCGCGCGGGAATGCAAACGCTTTAAGCAGCGGGGACACGTCGCTTTAGTGATGTTCGAGGACCAGAGGGCCGAGAGAGTGCGGGATGAACCCGTGCTGAATGGGGAGAAGAGAGTTCACCCATTCATGTGTCAAGGAACCGTAAGGATGGGGGTCGCAGACCCCATCCCCGTGAAGATGCTAAGAGACACCGGGGCTGACTTTACCCTGGTAAGTGAAACCCTGTTCCCCGAGTGTTACGAAAGTACCAGTGTGGGGGTGGCAAGTGTGACCACTGTGGGAGGCCCAGTGAGGATGCCCCTACACCAGGTAACTTTGGATTCCGATTATGGCTGCTAGACCCTAGTGGTGGGAGTCTGTACATCAATGCCCAAGATGGAGGCACAGGTCATCTTGGGGAATGACGCATGTGGAGGATACGTCCTCCCGCATCTCGTGAAGGGCGCAGAGTGCCTAGAACAATACAAGGAGACAGGCGAAGAGTTGAACGCCTGTGGGGGCGAGAAGGGAATCGCACCGGTGGCGATCCCAGTTTGTGCTGTGAGGCCGAGACAGAGTGAAGAACAAGGAGGTTGTGGATCTGATGGGGCTGAGGAGACGACTGACAGCCTGGGAACAGATCACCTCTGCGTAGGACCCAGAGAACGAGTGGAGGGCGAAAGTAGCCCGAATGGTGAGTTGCGGGTGACCCTCACCAGTTCTCCAGGGGTAAACCGCACTCGACTCGGAGAGTTGCAGCAGGAGGAGTTCCCCGAATTGGTTAGTGAGGCCGAAGGAGGACGTGTGGGTCCTGAGAAGGCTTACTTTCCATTTATTTATATTATATATGCCATGCTATCTATGCTCAGGGAACGATGGACACCAGGAGCGACCGTGGGAACGGTGAATAAATATGTCCAGAAGTTCAAAGAACGTCTCACTAGAGCGAAGGAACTGGCTGGGAAACACCTGAAGGAGGCGCAGCGTAAGATGTCGGAGTGGTACGACAGGAGAGCTGCGCAGAGAGATTTCCAGGTCGGAGCCCAAGTGATAGTTTTGTTTCCAGGTAAAGGTAAGGTGACCAAGTCGCGGTTCAAGGGACCATATCAGGTGATGCGACGGTTGGGTCCAGTGTCGTACGAGATTGGGAAGCCGGACAGACCCCGAAAGAAACAGGTGTGTCACGCAGACCGCCTGAGACCTTTCTTCACTGTGGAAGAAAGAGCTGCCAGGCAGGACGGAACGAGTACCCGAGAACCCCAGCGGAAGACGGTTCTGTGTGTACAGGGGGACCGAGAACTCCCGGAGGAGGAAAGAAAGTGGTCCAGGGCGGACGGCACCAGTCTCACCAGCACTGAGAGTCTGACAAGGATCGAGGTCAAGCACATCAAGGGGAAGGACAACGTGGTAGCGGATGCCCTATCCCGCATACACTAACCAGACATGACTCTTATTTTAAGGGGAGGGGTATGTGACGGTGTTCCCCCCCCCCTTATAATTCTCCCACGCCTGCAGTAAGAGTCATGTCTACTTTTCCCAAGCGTTCTCTACGTTGCAGGCTACAATTTGATATATGGGAGAGAGTGAAGTGTTCTCGGAGAGCCGAGAAATTTGTGAAATAGTAATATTTTGGCCTGTGGTATAGGCCCTTTAGGGAGCCAAGATGGCGCTTGCCTCCCTGATTTCCCGCCAAAACCGTGTGACGTCAGTGGCACCGGATTGGTCACCGACAGCAATGTGGCACCGGGAGCCAATGAAAACCTCCCGTGGCGAAAGTGACGTCACGAAGGAAGGGGGTCCGGCCAGCGAGCCGAGCTGGCGCCAGCAGTCAGACACGACACGTCATAGAGGTCGGACGTGCGACGATTGGTCCTGTCAGTTGGACAGTTGTTTCCCGCTCCCATGGATTTACGCGTCACCTGAAGTCCGCCAGTACTCTGAGAAGTCTTCCCTAGTTCATGTGTTGAACCAGAAGGGGGAATCGACGGTTATTTGAGCAACAAGTGCTCCAGTCAGGTACTGTGCAAGAAGCAGTGAAGCCGTGCAGTGACGTATGTGACGTCTGTGGCAGTTCACCAGTTCGTGACAGCGTAGTGGCTGACAGAGCCACTGGGTAGCTGAGGAAAGAGAGGACTATTTGGGGAATCCGGACGACTGCAGCTGAGAGTAGGCAGCAGCCGTTGCTGGGAGAAGACGACGGCCAGGAGACCGACTCCAACCCTTCAAGAAGTCAAGAAGGAGGACGGACCTGCAGTGAAGAGGCACGGAGACGACGCGCTAAACGGTGGGACGACGAGGGCTCTGGTAGGACACGACGACGTGTCGTGTGGGGGCGTTCCCGACACGAGGACCAGGAGCTGCATCTCGACTCTCATCGGAGGATAGGTTGAAGTAGGTGTTTCTAGTTCCCTCCCCATTCCCCTTTAGTTAGCTATATTATTCGGCTATATTATCTAGCCTGAGGATTTTATATGTCGTGAGCAAGTCTCACCCATGTCACGGTAAAGCGCCAGTGTGCTAGACAGTACTATCAAGAGTACTTGTAATATTCATGTTGATTATTGGTGTGTACAGGCACCAGGAACCAGTGATAAATTTACTGTGTTGTATATATCTTTCTATAGATTTTGATATGAACATATAGTGGTAAATTATATATAATATTATGCCAGTATTTGGAAGTTAGGCTGTGTGCCCAGAAACTATTTATTTTCCATGTATTGATATTTGATGTATCTACCATTATATATACTATGTTCATGCAGTGATTAATCATTTGCGAGTACAGTGAATTATTGCGTTATCGCCCACGAGAGAAAGTACTGAAAACTCTAGTGTTAATGTTTCATATAATATTGTTGAATGAAGGGCAATGTAAAATCATTGTAGTGAATCATTGTAGCATTGATTGTAGAAAAGACCGTTTGAGCCTGAGTACAGTGTAACTAAGAAATACGGTTATTTGTGCCAATAACGAGTGTGCGAGTTTATAGTAATATTGGAGAACTTAAAGAAACAGCGCGCGTGAATCTGAAAACAAGCAATAATCTTTCGCGCGCGGAGGCCAGGCGATCAGCTGTTCTTGACATTGACAAGGAGGGGAGGTGTTGCCACTTAGTGATCGTAAACTATTCGTGGGAATTACCGGCCGCGTCAGGATCAGTTGATTTATTTGTTGTTGTTTGGCCTTGTGACATCTTTCATACATTTTAAGTAAAATACAAAATCACCTTTGTGTTTTTATCATTCCCTCCATTGGTCTTGTGGCTACATTATACTGAAAGCATAGAGTGATAACAATAAGTACCTGCCTGATTCCTGATCTTTTGAGTGTGGCCTTGCCAAGGCTACCACTAATCCACAAGTCCACTGATGGTGTTACTGGCCACCTAAAACACCAGTTGGCGACCTTGTGGTTTACCGTAGAGCCCGATTGTTGGGGAGGGCACATGACAGTCTAGTGAACGAGTCGTGTTCCCACTCTTTCTTAATCAGAGGCCATTGAGATTGACTGGGAGACTCTCCTGGCGTGCAGTGGCGCCGTGAGGATCGAGTGAAGACCCGCAGGGCTACGGTGAGTGACCTTGAGCATAACTATTGCTCACCCCCAGAGGAAGGATAGAGAAGGTGAAACCCCAACAGTATATATATATATATATATATATATATATATATATATATATATATATATATATATATATATATATATATATATATATATATATATATATATATATATTATATTATATATTATATATATATATATATATATATATAATCATTGACCTAAATCACTCTCCTGGGTGCCCCCATTGGCCCACGAGCAATCGAGGAGGTCCTGGTGCAAAAATCACTGACCTAAAGAGAATGCAGGACAGGATTGACAAGATTGATGCCCATGATGCTCTCTTTCTCCTTACAAGATGCCTGTCTCTCCCTAAGTTGACCTACTTTCTGAGATGTTCTCCATCCTACAGCAGCCCTAAGTTAAATGTGTATGACACCCTTCTGAGGTCCATGCTGGTGAAAGTCCTGAACCTGCCATTGGACGACTCTCAGTGGGAGCAAGCAACCCTTCCTGTAAGACTCGGCGGCCTTGGTGTCCGCACAGCCTCCCAAATTGCTCTACCAGCCTTCTTTTCCTCCTCTCATGCATCGCACGACCTCGTCAGAGATATTTTACCTGCAACCCTGAGGGATTCAGCAGGAATACACGATCCTGCTTTCACTGAATGTTCAAATCAGTGGGATGTTCTTGCAGCCCCAGCAACCATTATAGAGCCAACAAAACAACACAAACAGTCCGGCTGGGACCACCCTCTAGTGGAAAAAGTAGCTGATGCCATGCTCAACGTCGCAACATCATACAAGGAGAAAGCCCGCCTCAGAGCAGTGCGTGCCCCCCATGCAGGAGACTTCCTCCTGGCAGTACCCATGTCAGCAATGGGCACGCGCCTAGATCCAGAATCCCTTCGTGTAGCAGTAGCCCTCCGCCTTGGTGCCCCAATTCACACTGAATACAAGTGTATTTGCAACAGGGTGGAAGCAGACCAATACGGACTGCATGGTTGCATTGCGGAAGCACAAAGGGCTGGCATGCAAGACACAACGAGTCAATGACATCATCAAGAGAAGCCTCGTCTCAGCTGGGTGCCCAGCGGAGAGAGAACCTCGCATCCTAGGGGTCCAAAACCCGGATTTCCCCGCACTTCGCCCTGATGGCATCACCATATACCCATGGAAGGAGGGTAGACAGTTGGTGTGGGACTACACATGTGTATCCACCCTGGCTGACACCTATGTACACTTCGGAGCTGATCAAGCAGGTGGGGCGGCCAACCACAGGGAAACAGCAAAATCACTCAAGTACAGGCGACTGGAAGGTCAATACCTCTTTGTTCCCATAGCGTCTGAGACGCATGGCCCCTGGGGCAAGAGTGCCTTGGGATTTCTCAAGGAATTGGGTTCCAGGCTCATTGACGTCACCAGAGACCCAAGGGCTTCCAGTTTTTTATTTCAGCGTCTCAGTGTGGCGATCCAGAGGGGAAATGCTTGCTGCGTCCTCGGTTCCTGTCCAGAAGCGGAGGAGCTTCAAGAGATCCATAATCTTTAGGCATTTGTCTTGTATGTTTTGTAACCTTTAAATACACAATAAAGGAAAAAAAAAAAAAAAAGGGAAGGGGGTGGTAGGAGAAAAGCACACAGAAACTGTATTGGAGGGGACCTACATTCCCTCCAATGCGTTATGTGTGGTTTCCTCCGAGGCTATGGGTCCCCCTTCTTCCAGCCAGAGGTGGTACTCCCTTCCCTATATAAATTATAAATATATATATATATATATAAAAAAAATATATATATATATATATATATATATATATATATATATATATATATATATATATATATATATATATATATATATATATATATATATATATGTCGTACCTAGTAGCCAGAACGCACTTCTCAGCCTACTATGCAAGGCCTGATTTGCCTAATAAGCCAAGTTTTCATGAATTAATGTTTTTTTCGACTACCTAACCTACCTAACCTAACCTAACTTTTTCTGCAACCTAACCTAACCTAACTATAAAGATAGGTTAGGTTAGGTTAGGTAGGGTTGGTTAGGTTTGGTCATATATCTACGTTAATTTTAACTCCAATAAAAAAAATTGACCTCATATATAATGAAATGGGTAGCTTTATCATTTCATAAGAAAAAAATTAGACAAAATATATTAATTCAGGAAAACTAGGCTTATTAGGCAAATCGGGCCTTGCATAGTAGGCTGAGAACTGCATTCTGGCTACTAGGTACGACATATATATATATATATATATATATATATATATATATATATATATATATATATATATATATATAATATATATATATATATAGTATATATATATGTATATATATACATATATATATATACATATATATATATATATATATATATATATATATATATATATATATATATGTATATATATATATATATATATATATGTATATATATATATGTATTATATATGTATATATATATAGTATATATATAGTATATATATATATAGATATATACATATATATATATATATATATAGATATATATATATATATTAATATATATATATGTATATATATATATATATATATATATATATATATATATTATATATATATATAAGATATATATATAATAAATATAAAATATATATATGTATATATATATATATATATATAATATATATATATATATATATATATATATATATATATATATATATATATATATATATATATATATAATATATATATTATATATATATATATATATCACAATGTCAGACCACGGAGGAAAAATGAAACAGGAATTTCCTTAAGTACTTTCGTATATTAAATACATCTTCAGAAGGTCACCTTCTGAAGATGTATTTAATATATTAAATACTATTAAATACATATATTAAATACTTTCGTATTTATATATACTTCCCAAATATGACCGAAAAAGTAAGATTAATAATTCTAACACGAATTTTCTCTATCTTTCTTACATTTCTTTTCACTGTTGATGGTAATTCAAAGATCAATTCTCCAAAATTCATTTTTATTTCTAGTCTGACGCGACACTTAAACGCGTTTCGTAAAACTTATTACATTTTCAAAGATTTTGGTTTACAAACACACAACTGAAACTGAATAGAGCTTTACACATCTTCGAGGTTTATATCTACATTTGGGTGAGGTGGATGAGGTGAAAAAACGAACTTTCAACAATGGGTATTCAAGGGGTATTGGATGAAACAGTCGGATGATAGCCGACAGAGTGTACCGTGATCCGGCCTGTACTCCTCTTGACATACCAGAAAACAGTCTGAGGAAACTTCTCCAAGCTTGTACTAAAGAGGCACCCTTCTTGAGCCCGGATGGACACATGTATAAGCAAGTAGATGGGGTCGCCATGGGTTCTCCCCTAGGTGTCCTGTTTGCAAACTTCTACATGGGTACCATCGAGCGAAAAGTCTTAGTCGACATGAACTTGAAACCGGCCATATACTGCAGGTATTTTGAAGGCATTTTTACACAGGTACCTGATGTCAGACATCTGCAGGAGCTGAAGGAGGCATTTGAGCAGAATTCTGTGTTGCGTTTCACTTACGAGAAACAGAAGGATGGGAAGCTGCCCTTTCTAGATGTAACAGTCATGGAAAGGAGCGGAGTTTTCCACATTGCAGTCTACACTAAGGAAACAAACATAGGAATGTGCCTGAATGCCAACAGTGACTGCCTGGACAGGTACAAGAGGAGTGTTGTTAACGCCTATGGCGACCGTGCCCTCAGCCACAGCTCAGAATGGAAGCAAGTCGACGAAGAACTCTGTAGGGTAAGGCACGTCCTAGTCAACGACGGCTTCTCCAATGGTTTCGTGGAAGACATCATAAGAAGGAAAGTGAAACGCCATAACACCTCTGAAGAGACAACTAACACAACACCTATACCCCCTATTAGACTATTTTACAGGAACTTCTTTTCCACAGCTCATAAAACGGAGGAAAGGGTCCTGAAAGATATTGCTAATAGAAACGTTTATCCCTACAGACAAAAATCAGAGATACAACTGACGATTTACTATAAAACCAGAAAAACGGCCAGCCTACTCATGAGAAACTCTCCAGACACAAAGCAGAACTCTTTAAAAGAGACCAACGTCGTCTATGCCTTCAAATGCCCTCTTGGGGACTGTAAGCCTTAAAAAAAAACAGTATATAGGCAAGACAACAACATCTCTTACCAGGCGTTTAACGATGCATAAGCAACAGATGTCCATTAAGGAACATATAATCTCTTCCCACAAACAAACCATCACCAGAGAAATCCTAGCAAACAACACAGAAATCATCGATAGATACAGCGATAGCAGACGGCTGGACGTCTGCGAGGCACTACACATCAAGAAGTGAACACCAGCAATCAACAGCCAATTAATGCACAACTATATTCTACCCACTTCAAGACTCCGCTCCAATATAGAAGCATCAAGAAATATGGACCAATAGGAGTTTCTCATGAGTAGGTTGGCCGTTTTCTTGCTTTTATAGTAGATCGTCAATTGTATCTTCTGATTTTTGTCTGTAGGGATAACGTTTTTATTAACAATATCTTTCAGGACCCTTTCCTCCGTTTTATGAGCTGTGGAAAAGAAGTTCCTGTAAAATAGTCTAATAGGGGGTACAGGTGTTGTGTTAGTTGTCTCTTCAGAGGTTGCATGGCGTTTCACCTTCCTTCTTATGATGTCTTCAACGAAACCACTTGAGAACCGTTGTTGACTAGGACCTACCTTACCCTACAGAGTTCTTCATCGACTTGCTTCCATCCTGAGCTGTGGCTGAGAGCACGGTCGACATAAGCGTTAACGACACTCCTCTTGTACCTGTCTGGGCAGTCACTGTTAGCATTGAGGTACATTCCTATGTTTGTTTCCTTAGTGTAGACTGTAGTGTGGAAACCTCCGCTCCTTTCCATGACTGTTACATCTAGAAAGGGCAGCTTCCCATCCTTCTCCATCTCATAAATGAAATGCAACACAGAATTCAGCTCAAATGCCTCCTTCAGCTCCTGCAGATGTCTGACATCAGGTACCTGTGTAAAAATGTCGTCAACATACCTACAGTATATGGCCGGTTTTAAATTCATGTCGACTAAGACCTTTTGTTCGATGGTACCCATGTAGAAGTTCGCAAACAGGACACCTAGGGGAGAACCCATGGCGACCCCATCTACTTGCTTATACATGTGTCCATCCGGGCTCAAGAAGGGTGCCTCTTTAGTACAAGCTTGGAGAAGTTTCCTCAGACTGTTTTCTGGTATGTCAAGAGGAGTACAGGCCGGATCACGGTACACTCTCTCTGCTATCATCCCGATTGTTTCATCCACAGGTATGTT
>NW_025552387.1:0-61605 GCF_020424385.1 Procambarus clarkii
TTTCTTTCTAAGCCTATTTGTTTTAGGAGCAGTTCAGTATATATATGTTAATTGATGTTGGGATTTAGGCCTGGAGATAAGTGCCAGCCAGGATAAGTTAGTGTTGGGTGTATTCACCTACTTGTACTCATTTAGTTGTGCTTGCGGGGGTTCAGCTTTGGCACTTTGGTCCCGCCTCTCAACTGTCAATCAACTGGTGTACACATTCCTGAGCCTACTGGGCTCTATCATATCTACATTTGAAACTGTGTATGGAGTATTCCTCCACCACATCACTGCCTAATGCTTTCCATCTGTTAACTACTCTAACACTGAAAAAGTTCTTTCTTAAGTCCCTGTGGCTCATTTGGATTCTCAGTTTCCACCTGTGTCCCCTTGTTCGCGTACCACCTGTGTTAAACGATTTATCTTTATCCTCTGAGAATTCTTTAGGTAGTGTTCATGTCTTTCATTGCTCTCTGTCCAGTGATGTGATGTGCATTTTACGCAGCCTTTCCTCGTAACTCATGCCTCTTAGTTCTGGGACTGGCCTAGTGGCATACCTCTGAACTTTTTCAAGCTCCTTCTTGTGCTTGACAAAGTACGGGCTCCATGCTGGGGCCGCATACTCCAGGATTGATCTTACATATGTGGTATACAAGCTTCTGAATGTTTCCTAACACAGGTTCCTAAAGGCAGTTTTGATATTAGCCAGTCTTGCATACGCCCCAGATGTTATTCTTTTGATGTGGGCTTCAGGAGACAGGTTTGGTGTGATATCAACTCCTAGATCTTTCTCTTTGTTTGTTTCATGAAGAACTTCATCTCCCATTCTGTATTCTGTGTCTGGCCCTCCTGTTTCCATTGCCTAGTTTCATTACCTTACATTTACTCGGTTTGAACCTTAGTAGCCATTTGTTGGACCAAGATGACCTAGTCTGTCTAGGTCATTTTGTCTAGGTCTGTCTAGGTAGCCTCATACTATCTTCCTTTTTTTTTAATCCTCCTCATAATTTTTGCATCATCAGCAAACATCAGTGTGTGTGTGTGTGTGTGTGTGTGTGTGTGTGTGTGTGTGTGTGTGTGTGTGTGTGTGTGTGTGTGTGTGTGTGTGTACTCACCTATTTGATCTTGCGGGGGTTGAGCTCTGGCTCTTTTTGCCCGATTCTCAACTGTCAATCAACTGATGTACAGGTTCCTGAGCCTACTGGGCTCCATCATATCTACACTTGAAACTGTGCATGGAGTCTGCCTCCACCACATCACTGCCTAATGCTTTCTATTTGTCAAGCACTCTGACACTAAAAAAGTTCTTTCTAATATCTCTGTGGCTCATTTGGGCACTCAATTTCCACCTGTGTCCCCTAGTACGTGTGCCCTTTGTGTTAAATAGCATGTCCGTATCTGTCCTATCAATTCCTCTGGAACTCTTGTATGTGGTGGTCATGTCCCCCCTAACTCTTGTGTCTTCCAGCGACGTGAGGTTAAATTCCCGTAGTCTCTCCTCGTAGCTCATACCTCTCAGCTTGGGTACTAGTCTGGTGGCAAACCTTTGAACATTTTCCAGTTTAGTCTTATGTTTGACTAGATATATGTGTGTGTGTGTGTGTGTGTGTGTGTGTGTGTGTGTGTGTGTGTGTGTGTACTAACCTATTTGTACTTGCGATGGTTGAGCTTTGACTCTTTTGTCCCGCCTCTCAACTGTCAATCTTCTGGTGTACAGGTTCCTGAGCCTACTGGGCTCTATCACACCTACATTTTGAAACTGTGTATGGAGTCAACTTCACTTAGAGTCAGTGTGTGTGTGTGTGTGTGTGTGTGTGGTGTGTGTGTGTGTGTGTGTGTGTGTGTGTGTGTGTGTGTGGGTGGGTGGGTGTGTTTGTGTGAGAGAGAGAATGGAAGGGAACAATCAGGAGAAAGCACCAAGCTTTTACGACTATATAGCACTTGGAAGTGGTCAGGATAATAATTTAGGATGGGACGGGGCAAGGAATGGTGCCCAACCACTTGGACGGTCAGGGATTGAACGTCGACCTGCAAGAAGCGAGACCGTCACTCTACCGTCCAGCCCAAGAGCGTCCTCTCTCTTGAGCTGGACGTCCGACCGTCCTCTCACGTAATACGTCGTATTTTGTTACGGAATCTACCGATCTGGTCAAGATGCAACGTATTAGTAAAAATTAAAGCACCGTAATATTGACATTTTCTGTGTATTGTCCTCGACAGGCTAGGAGGGTTGCTTGGGTTCGTACGTTTCTGGTTACCTAAAATAGTTGCATTATTGACGGAGTGTCAGAGAGTTTATGCTGCAACAAAAAATTCTTTACCTTTTCATGGCGTCGTTTAATTCCTAAATGTATATAATTTTAAGCGGAACTAAAACACCTAAGCAAACCTCACCTAGGTCTAACTATGCACAAAACATTATATACATTCACTTGAATTTACATATACAATATTTTGTGGTTGTATTACACTGTAGGGAAAGAGTGACGACTGTCACCTACTTCACAAGAGAGAGGTGAAAGAGAGGTGAGAGAGGTGAAAAGCAGAGGTGGCTTATGACTGCTGTTAGCAGCCTCAGAGTGATGGGATGACGGCCTCGGCCTGGACGTTCACGGCTTGAGGATGGATACAAAATTTTTTATCAGTGGTGGAAAAAGAGTTTGTGCAAATGTTATTGTTTTTCGCTTTTGAGTTGAGACTAGAGGTGCGGTTGACGCCCCCGTCCCTCACTTAATTTTGCATCGAACAAGCTGCACAAAATTTTATCTGTGGGGATGGCTTCGCCGCGTTCAAGTTTTCGCTTTCATATTTCTTTTAAACGGTGGGTATGCTGCAGGCCATTCTCGCGCTTTGCAGTTCCGTAGACGGTTTGTGTAACTGCTGGTCCTATCAGTCCCTGGCCAATGATTCATTACTTTATTACTGTTTATAAATTAAAAATTACTTTATACACTACTGACAATTGGTGATGTTCGAACATTTCTCGAATAAAGTCTGGGCCAATTTTGGGGTCGGGCAACTTTGGGATCGACCAATTTTGGGGTCGGGCAACTTTGGGATCGACCAATTTTGGGGTCGGGCAACTTTGGGATCGACCAATTTTGGGGTCGGGCAACTTTGGGATCGACCAATTTTGGGGTCGGGCAACTTTGGGGTCGACCAACTTTGGGGTCGGCCAGCTCTAGTTATCACTGAATTTCTCTGCTTCTTATGACCATTAGCACTGGTTTTTATCAAGGCTGCCGTCAATATAATCCTTAAATTGGTAGATATGTAGGTCATCACGATTATTACATGACCGGTTTGATGCGACACCTGAGTCAAGTTGCTGTCTCGCATTTATTGAGATATTTTTGTACTCACTTTTTGGGTTTGGTTCGAATCCTGTTTTATGGTCTCGAATATTTGTTCGGCAACGTTTAGACGCATGCGTTTCATCTGCGTTATTATTGAGAGATTTAGACGAAAACCACCTAAAATTCGACGCTTGTGCACCCTGGAAAACAGCTGTAATACACTGCAAAATGTGTACTTATAACGTAATGTAAATATTGCAAAGTGTGCATTTGACCTTGATATCAACATTGCACCTTTACCTTGATGTAAATATGGTAAAATGTGCACTTGTACCTTGATGCAATCATTGCACCATGTGCACCATTCCCTTGATATAAACATTGCTACATGTGCAGCTGACTTTCAGGTAATATTAGCAACGTTAGTACCTACCCTTGAGGTAAAATTGCATTGTGCGCAATTGACCATGATGTAAATATTGCAACGTGTGTTCCTAACCTTGATGTAAACATTGGAATGTGTGCACCTGACAGTAATGTAAACATTGCAACATGTGCACCTGACGTGTAAACATTGCAACATGTGCACCGACAGTAATGTACATTGCACATGTGCACCTGACAGTAATGTAAACATTTGCAACATGGCACGACAGTGTAAAAATTGCAACTGTGCACCTGACAGTAATGTAAACATGCAACATGTGCACTGACGTAAGTAAACATTGGAATGTGTGCACCTGACAGTAATGTAAACATTGCAACATGTGCACCTGACAGTAATGTAAACATTGCAACATGTGCACCTGACAGTAATGTAAACATTGCAACATGTGCACCTGACAGTAATGTAAACATTGCAACATGTGCACCTGACAGTAATGTAAACATTGCAACATGTGCACCTGACCTTATTGTAAATATCGCAACGTGTGCACCTGTATTTTGATATAAATATTATTACATGTGCAGCCGTCGTGGCACAGTGTTAAGACACTCGCCCGGCGCTTCGCAAGCTATTTGGTTTGGGTTCGTATCCTAGGTATTGTATTCCGGGGAAAAATTAAGATTAAGGACCTGCGGAAAACGCTAGGCGTGCTAATGGCTTTACAAGAATGTAAGAACTCATAGTAGGCATCCGTCAGTCCCGGGGGGCCATGGAGGTGTGTCCTGGGTGTCTGGTTGGGTGCAACATTGCTGAGGCTGTGAAGGCCAACCGGAGAATGATAGTCCCGGCCGCAGCGAGTGTAGATAAACGCCGGTTGCGTCCGTCAGTGGTCGAGACCTCCTCTGAAGTCTGTTATCCTCCGTCTGCCTCTTCAGTTCGCCCTCGAAGTGCTTGCGTCCCTTCTGCACTTTGCGTCTCCAGGCAGAGCTGTCTGCAGCTGCTGCCTCCCAAGGGTCGATGTTCAGCTGCTTGCGGTCGCGTTTGCAGGCGTCTTTGAAACGCATATTGTGTTGTACCTAATAACCAGACTGCAATACTTGGGCTAATTTGCAAATCCCGGTTTGCCTAATTAGCTAAGTTTTCCTATAATTATATATTTTTCTACATTTTTTTCTTATGAAATTATAAAGCTTTCCTCCTTCAAGACCAACAGCAGTGAGTGCCACTATGGCTCCACTGGCACTATGATGCCCTTGATAAGCCTCCCAGGCGGGTGCCACAGTAAGGCTGGAGTGAAGGTACTCGGGAGAGTACTTCAGCCAACGACCTCAAATTCCCAGCTTGCCGGAACGTAATCAGGTTGAGAGGAGCTAGTCTATGATAAATTACACCCCGGCTGCTCGCTGGAATTACTGACGGATGAGTCGAGGAGGATGGGGAAGAGAAATGGGGAGGGAGAGGAGGGGATTATGATGGGGAGAAAGAAGGAGGGACATAGGGAAGGGGGAAGAGAGGAAACAACCCATGGATAAGGAACCTGGGGTTGGGGAGAAGGTAGGAGGAACTAAGTAGTGGAAAAGAAAAGAAGGAAGAGGTAGAATGACAGAAGTATTAGAAGGCTGTCTAAGCGAAGATGGAGCGAGAAAGAGAAATGAGGGGAGGAAGAGAGAGAGAGAGAGAGAGAGAGAGAGAGAGAGAGAGAGAGAGAGAGAGAGAGAGAGAGAGAGAGAGAGAGAGAGAGAGAGAGAGAGAGGGAGAGAGAGGGGGAGGAGGGGGGGGGTAACAGTGAGTGAGAGAAGTGGAGAGGTCGAGCCAAGTTGGCGACTCGACGTGCAAAGTTGTCTAATGTGAAGAGTGAAGTTGAGATTGAGGAAATGAGGCAGAGGATGAGGGGATGGATGAGGCAGAGGATGAGGGGATGAATGAGGCAGAGGAAGAGGGGATGAATGAGGCAGAGGATGAGGCAGAGGATGAGGGGATGGATGAGCCAGAGGATGAGGGGATGAATGAGGCAGAGGATGAGGGATGGATGAGGCAGAGGATGAGGGATGGATGAGGCAGAGGGGATGAATGAGGCAGAAAATGAGGGAATGGATGGGAATAAGGTTGAAGACAAGGGTAGAGAGGGAATGAAAACAAGGGGAAGGGGTTGAGGGGTTGCCTGAAATGAGTGAGGGGAGATTGCGTGGCTCAAGCAAGGAATTACAGTTGACGGGGAGAAGTTTGTCGGCGTTGAAGTGGATATTGCAGAGAATGAATGCAAATTGCTTGGGAATGGGTAAGAAATGCATGAATCAGGGTGAGATTGCAGTAGGCAATGGGGGGGGGGTGAGGGAGCCAGAAGGGGAATGTGAATAGAGTTGAGATTGAAGGGTTAATGAACGTAGAGATTAATAGATGCAAAATGGGGAATGAACGGTGGTGATGGGGTAGAAGGGATGCAGGGTGCGTGATGTAGCGAGCTGAGATAATACATTAGGGTGGGCTAGTTGATGTGTTTAATTGAGGAGGGAGGAGGTAGAAGGTGTAGTTGATTAGGTGTAATGGAGGTTCTGATTGAGTTAGTATCCTCATGAGTGTGGGGGAGCGTTTCTGTTAGCGCTGCCAGATTGCCTGGAAGTGTGTTCGGAGTGTACGTATACATGGTTGTAGCTGAGTCGATACGAGGGTTGTAGAGTAATTGAGAATGTTGTAGGGGGATTTACGAATGTTGTGACGATTCTAATGTTTGTGCTGCGAGGAACCTGCTTCCTCAGAAGTGAGCAAATGTGGTTGAAAACGTCCCCGAGAGTTTGTGTTGCTTCATTGTTGCTCGTCAAGACACCACACACACACACACACACACACACACACACACACACACACACACACACCCCCACACACAACACAACACACACACACATACACATACACACACACACACACACACACACACGCACACACATACACACCACACTACACACACACACACACACACACACACACACACACACACACACCACACACACACCACACACACACACACACACACACACACGGGGGGGGGGGTTGGTAGCTGAAGCGTACAGCGCGCAGGACTTGTAATTCTATGGCCCGGGTTTGATTACCGGACCAGGCAGAAACAAATGGGCAAAGTTTTTTTCACTCTGATACACCTGTTATCTAGCAGTAAATAGGTAACTGCGAGTTAGACAGCTGTTGCGGAGTTGCTTCCTGGGTGTGTGTGTATGTTTCTGGAAAAAATAGTAGTTAGTTACAGTTGATTGATTGACAGTTGAGAGGCGGGCCAAACGAGCAGAGCTCAACCCCTGCAAGAACAACTAGGTTAATACACACACACACAGCAGTGATGTGGTGGAGACTGACTCCACACACAGTTTCAAATGTAGATATGATAGAGCCCAGCAGGCTCAGGAATCTGTACATCAGTGGATTGACAGTTAAGAGGCGGGACCAAAGAGCCAGAGCTCAACCCCCGCAAGCACAACTAGGTGAGTACACACTCACACTGTAGGCACACATAACCAGGATAACATCGGCAGCATATGGGACGCTATCAAATATAAAAACTTCGTTTAGGCACCTGAATTATGGTTCCTTCAAGGCACTCTACACAACATTTGTTAGACCAATACTGGAATACGCGTCACCGGCATGAAATCCGCACCTTGTGAAGCATAAGGCAACAGTAAATAACGTACAGATATTTGCAACAAGACTGCTGCTGAGCTAAGTGGGCTAAGCTCTAAAAACACACTCAAAATTCAAAAATTCAAATGTTTATTCAGGTACAGTACATATATACAAGAGGTTATACAAAAATTTATAGATTTATAGATAGAGCTAGTACATACAATGCCTAAAGCCACTATTACGCAAAGCGTTTCGGGCAGTATATCCACTAATGGAACTAAATCTCACAACCCTAGAGGATAGAAGGAACTGAGAGGGATATGGTCACATCATACAAGATACTGAGAGGAATAGATGAAGTGGACAAGGATAGCCACTTCAGATTGAGAGAAAGCAGTACAAAAGGACACAGGTGGAAGCTGGAGGCGCAAATGAGCCGAAGGGACATAAGGAAGTACTCGTACCCTGTACGAGTACTTAACAAGTGGAATGCTGTACCAGAGGAAGTTGTGGAAGCCACCTCCATCCACAACTTTAAGTTCTGATTCCACAATGAATTTGAAAGTCAGAATAGTTAAGCTGAGACGCAGCAGGAACAAAGGCTAGTAGGCGGGGTATAAAGGGCTAGACCTCACTCTCTCGTTGACACTGATAGATAAGAACAGGTCCTCGCGGCCTAACGGATGGCGCTCGTGGGTCGTAGTCCTAAGAGTCTGGGTTCGATTCGCAGCCGAGGCAGAATAAACAAAAATGGGCACAGTTTCAGCTGATGCCTCTGTCCACCTAGTTGCCAATACGGCCCTGGAAATCAGCCGCTATAGACATCATCCTAAGAATGTGTGTTTGAGAGAAATATGTGTAATAGATATCATAGAGAAAACTAGGTCGGGAGTCAGTACATTAGACAACCGATGGTTAGAATGGCGGGGTCTAAGAGCTAACAACGCAGTCCTGCAGGGACAGATAGTAAAAACACACACACACTCACTAATGACAATCTCTCTCATGGTTTCTGTACCCTAGAAAAGGACAATTATATTGACATTCAATTTTAAATAAAATTTCGAAGTTTCTACCTCATTTAAAACAACAATATTGACAAAATCGGTGGGAAAGGCTCTCTAAAAGAAGTTCATACGACACTAATGGTAAAAAATGCACAAAGCACCATCACTCGAGGATAAAGCAGAGACACCAGTCATCATCTCATGACACGACCAAGCTGGCAATATTGGCGTAGCTGAGCAACACTTGACGCGTGTCAAGATGGCATCTTTTGGCATCCGGGAATATCATGCAGCAGAAGGTCTCACTCAAGCGTGTCGAGTGTCAATCTTTCCTTCATAGAGACATCAAAGACGTAAGCTGTCGCTCAAGGCCAGAGCCCGTCACACCACGCGACCTTCAGGAGGGATGCTCCTGCCCACACTGAGGCGTCCAGGAAGCAGGAGGACAAGCAGGCCAGCAGTTGAGCAGGAGGTTGAAGTCGAGCCTTGGCGTGGAGGTGGAGGTCCAAGCCTGGAGTGGAGGAAGAGGTCGAGGCCAAAAGTGGAGGAAGAGTGGAAGGAAGGCCAGAATAGGAGGAGGAGGAGGTCGTAGACAGGAAATCTGGGATAAGTAGAGAAGAGTTCGGGAAGAGCCAATAAGGAGAGCCGTGACCTGGGAGAGAAAAAATGGTCTTGGTGGCCAGAAAAATAAAGATTGGGGAGGGCGGTGGATGGGGGGATAGTGGGGAGGGTCGTAGATGGGGGAAGTGGATGGGTCGTAATGGGGAGGCTGAAACCTCGTGCCAAAGGGCAATATATAGGAGGCTTGGACTGTTGTGGAGGACGGGGGATAGTTAAAATTGATCCATGAAGAATAAAAACTTTTTTTTACATTTATAGAAAACGGCAGAAGAAAAAGAGATTTTAAAGAAGGTGGATAGGAAGAAAATAAAATCAGAAACCACAGGAGGAACAGTGGAAAATGGAAAGAACGAAACCCTTAAATCATAATAAATAATATGTAGAGCCCTTATCATTGTCACGTGTTTACCTAATGGAGAATTAGCTTAATGTAGACATGATCGATAGCTTTAAATTATATATCAAGCCCAGACTTTCTCTGTGCTTTCACTTGACTTTCTCTGTATTTGCTGTTCTTGCCCTGTGCTTTTATTGAACTTTCCTTGAGCTTTCACTAAATGTTTTCTTTAGATTAATTGAACTTTGATTGTGTTTTGACTAAACTTTTATTGAGCTTTCACTAAACTTTCATTTTGCTTTCATTAAACTTTGTCTCTACCTCATTAAGCCTTCTCTGCTTTCAATAAACTTTTATTGTACTTTAACCGGGCTTTCCCTGAACTTCCACTGAACTTTCCTTGTGCTTTCACTGATATTTCCATCTTTCATTGTGTTTTTCTCCAGCATTTTGTTATCGCCTTTCCCACCTTTTCACCATTGAGTCGAATTCCAATCCTGTTATCTGCCAACTGATTTTTTCAGTGCTGCTCAAATCCGCTATTGCTGAACTGAATTCATCTCTCTTCTGCATCAAAAATTGATGGAAGCCGCATTAGAGTGCGTCATTTCACGCGACTGCTCTGAACGATCAGTGTTCCTGAATTATGTCATGAATCCAGACACTTTGGAATGATTTAGCAGTGAAGCGAGAGACTCAACAGTGTTCCAACAGTTGGTAAGAAAAATGTCTTAGTGCTACCTGCCGTGTCTTGAGGCAGTTAACACCTGTGTCTTGGATACCGAGTTCATACAAGTGATGCTGATATATATATAATATAACTGATGCTGGCAGTTATATTTCCGTTAAAGCTGCGTCGTCGTTTTTATCTGAGTGTGTTATGAAACATATTTTTCTGAATTGAAACACCTTCAAAGAAGTGAAAATATATTTGTCAGGATTTTCGTAATTCAGTAAGTTATGTGTTTATATAAAGTGTGTTTTGGTGTGTATATATATATGTAGCGTGTGCTTGTATATGTTTTTTGAAATGTGTACATGTAGGTGTGAATCAAGACTGGTTATGGAAATCCTGAAAGTTAATTTTCATATAAAGTAATATAAAATGATCAAACAGTTAGAAGTCTAGGCAAAGACATCCAAAAATGGCAGAATTTATAATACATTTTATTTTATTTTCCCTCCAGGCAGCAATTTCAAATTAACAGAGTTTTAGAATAGTGACTACGGCATTCTTCTGGTTAATTAATTGTTTATTAACCTCAGCTGGTATTTAAATTCACATTACCAGATTGTTACATTCTCCTGATATGTGTTCACAATTAGACCCAATATCCTGATCATTTTATGCTTACAGTAAACTTTCCAGTTATATCGGAGAAAGTGTGGAGGAACTTAGTAATAAATATTATAAATAATAAATGAACATTCATGCAAAAATGTTCCTACACAAACATTATTTGCTTAGAAAATCATGTTTGTGTAACGTTGAGGTGTTGCTGGTATACTTAGACTATTACATTATTGAATATGATAGAAAGAATGAGATCAATGATCCTAACGCGAATCTTCTCTGTTTTTCTCGTCTTCATATGAAAGGAAGTTGAAAAATTAACTCTTTAAAAGTTCATTTTAACATTTTATTTTGGCCTAACACTAAGAAATGCTTTTTCGTTAACTCTTGTCAACATTATCAAAGGCTGAGTGTTCATGGTCACAAGGTTTTGTGCTGTGGGATACAGCCTGGGATGAGGTGAAGGTGAAACACTTCACTTATGGGGCAACAGGCCCACTGTAGCTTACCAGTCTCCTGTGTTGCCATGATGGCTGGGGCAGTATGTTGTGTGTTGCCATGATGGCTGGGGCAGTATGTTGTGTGTTGCCATGATGGCTGGGGCAGTATGCTGTGTGTTGCCATGATGGCTGGGGCAGTATGTTGTGTGTTGCCATGATGGCTGGGGCAGTATGCTGTGTGTTGCCATGATGGCTGGGGCAGTGTGTTGTGTGTTGCCATGATGGCTGGGGCAGTATGTTGTGTGTTCCGTCGTGTTCTCCAAGATGGCAGAGTGTTATTTGGTGTTAGTTGACTGTTGAGAGTTGGCTGAGTTTGTTTAATGTATACCTCGCCAATGTCCAGTCTTCTATGGTCGCTGTATTTGTCCATTATTTTGGTGGTGTTGTCAGGATATATCTTGTGATGCTCTGGTCATGTGTTGTGACTGTGTGTTCCCTGATAGAGCCTTGCTGCTTGTGCATTGTTAGGCGCCTTAAAAGGGATGTTTCTGTCTTGCCTATATATTGAGTTTGTTGGGGCTGACTGTCCCCAAGTGGGCATGTGAAGACATAGACAACATTCGTCTCTTTCAAAGGGTTTTGTTTCGTGTCGGGATAGTTCTTCGTGAGTAAGTTGGCAGTATTCTTGGTTTTATTGTATATTTAAGCCCGTCCTCATAAACAAAGGCCAAAGTCCATTCCATCCACCCGCCAAACCCCTCTGTTTATGAATGAAAAACGGTTTACACACGACTCACAACTGATGACGTCCGAACACTTCCGAACAAGTGCTTCGCTGACGACTTTTGTTCGAACCACAACGCTGTAAATGCTTCACCCACGTACTACAAATACAAATAATCGCCAACAGAACCTAAACACCTAACCTAACCTAACCAATGCCTAAATATGCACAGTATGCTAATATATAATAATATTAATTTATATTTGAGAAAATTCCTGTTTTGAATGAACAGCATGTTAAAATTGATGAATGCGTCTTTGGGGTCGACCGCTGGATGGAATGAACGTGGTGTGAGGAAGTCGGGTGCGCAGTGGTGGCGCAGTCAAGTGCGCAGAGTGCCCTTTGCACCACACTAATCTCTTTGAGAGGTGACTGTGTTCGGTGTTGTATTGTGAACAGGAAAAAGTTTGCAGAGCCGATTAAGATCACAGACAGAATTTTCGTTGTTGTGTTCGTGTTGTATTGGCGTTCATTTCCGTCATGTTTGCTCTGCGTCTCGTTGTAGTGATCTCTCTCTCTCTCTCTCTCTCTCTCTCCTCTCTCTCTCTCTCCTTCTCTCTCTCTCTCTCTCTCTCTCTCTCTCTCATCTCTCTCTCTCTCTCTCTCTCTCTCTCTCTCCTCTCTCTCTCTCTCCCTCTTCTCCTCTCTCTCTCCTAGCCCTATTTCACCTGGCCACAAACGCCCTCACTTATTCCTCGTCCTCCCTAACTTCAATCATTACGACTCTATAAAATGGACGAATGACAACTATTTAGGACATACGGAACTAAAGCAAAGAAAGGAGGTAGAGGACCATAGTAAAGCACCAAGCCCTTACGAATCTAAAACACTTGGAAGGGGTCAGGATCGGGAGGAGGGGAAGGATGGTGGAAAGGAATGGTGCCCAACCACTTGGATGGTCGGGGATTGAACGCAGACCTGCATGAAGCGTGACCGTCTCTCTACCATCCACCCCAAGAGGTTGAGCACGCGAACAAGGGGACAGGTGGAAACTGAGTGCCCAAATGAGCCACAGAGGCATTAGAAAGAATTTTTTAAGTGTCAGAGTAGTTAACAAATGGATTATGCAATAATGACAGCATTAGTGTGAGGGTAACTGGAGCACTACATACTCGATTGGTAGTGTGAGCATATCAGTGCTAAGATATGATAGTGCCCATTAGGCTCAGGAATCTGTACACCCATTGATTAACGGTTGAGAGGCTGGAGCAAAGAGCTAAAGCTCAACCCGCGCTAGCACAACAACTAGATGAGCACGCACTCGCCTTACGGGTCGACACACTCGAGGAGCTCTGAGTTATCCTGCTCGCCCGATCTTCAAGAGCAGTTTCAACATTTTCTTTCTTAGCGATGGGAAACTCTTCCTCTGGCAACACCGACATTATAACTTAAGAGTTGTAAAGATTAATATATATACAAGTTGAACAAATGTAGTTTTTAAGGTGGTGTATATTGAAGTACTAGATTGTGGATATTATTAAGGATGATGGAATGGACCACCAGCTTTTATTATTGGGGCTTTTTAGGCAGCCTCTTGTCTTGATTTGCCACAACGTACAAAATAGTGGGTACTAAAGCGCATCAACCCAAGCCACCCACATAATCTAACCAACTTATACATAGAAAAGTGGATACTTTTTTACCTGCTACTATTTATAGTACCCCTTATTTTGTGCCCTGGGAGGGGGGGGTCACAGCGTACAAAATGAGACATTACTTGAAGGGACGGGTGGATATTGGTCAATAAACCTGTCGCGTTGCTCCATTTTGTTATGTTCTTTTCTCATAACAGAAGAAATCGAGGAATGATAATTTGTTCTCTCGGTCGCCGGTTCTCGAGTTCAATTTCTTAACCCATCCTCTTGAGAATTTCTATATCAGTAAATACAAAATATTGAAGCCTTACGATGGGATGGAACTGTGTGTGGTGCGTGTGGCTGAAGAGGTCATGGACGCTAGTTCGATCCCAGTGTATGACCTAAGTATTCTCATGCATACGTCACGTTCTTATGGTTTCCTTCTGCGTTAAACAATATACGTAGCACAGTGGTCTACGTCCTCGACACTCAATTGAGGGACCCGGATTCGATCCCCCAAGCAGGACAAAATCGGATGGACACGTTTCCTTTCACCTGATTCCTCTGTTCACCTAATTGTAAATGGGTATCCGCGAGTTATGCGACTGTTGTGGTTTGCATCCTAGGAAAGATTAATAAACTATCCATAAGTTATCTGATACAAGAGTGAAAACACTTAACTATATTAATTTCCTTCATAAGATTTTATATCACAGAGCTTCTGCAGAAATTGCTAATTACTAATAAATGAATATCAGTGGAAGCTGAAATGACCTTTTTAAAGCAAATAAACTGGAAATGTCAACCATGTTCCGAACTTGGAAAAGCAACATAGAACACCTGGCTTGCTGGCGTGATTGAGACATGATTGATGTGGTGGATTGAGTGAGTGGCAGCGTTGCCTCAAGAGTGGCAGTTGAATGGTAGGATTACTTGTGATGTGTGGTGGTGGTTGTGGTGGTTTGTTGAACCTTGAAGGTGTTTGTATGGGTGTGTGGTGGTCTGAGTTGGTGTTTCTCTGTGTAGTGTTGCGTATTTGTTTTATGGTTTGCAGTGTTGTGTGACTGGCGTAGATGACGTGCGTTGTTTATTTCAACAATTTATTGTTGCCTTTTCATTGTCGAGCCTTGTCCTAGTCCCCCCCCCCTCAACCCTGCCCCAGTCACACCTCTGCCTCACCCTTCCCCTAACCTAACCCATGCCCGCTACCTTATCCCTCACCAAGCCTTACACCTCCCCAAACCTCATCTTTGCCCCAACCTCACCCTTCCTTGGTTGACCCTTTCCCATCTCACCCCTACGCCAGCCTCACCTGCCGCCTCCACCCTCACCCCTCACGCCGCCAGCCTCACCCTCCCCCACCTCACCCCTACGCCAGCCTCAGCCTGCCCCACCTCACCCCTACGCCAGGATCACCCTGCCCCACCTCACCCCTACCCTAGCCTCACCCTGCCCCACCTCACCCTACCTTAGCCCTCACTCTGCCCCACCTCACCCCTACGCCAGGATCACCCCTGCCCCACCTCACCCCTACCCTAGCCTCACCCTGCCCCACCTCACCCCTACGCCAGGATCACCCTGCCCCACCTCACCCCTACCCTAGCCAGCCTCACCCTGCCCCACCTCACCCCTACGCCAGGATCACCCTGCCCCACCTCACCCCTACCCTAGCCTCACCCTGCCCCACCTCAACCCTACCCTAGCCTCACCCTGCCACTTCCCCACCCTACCTACCTCTAGCCTCTACCCCTGCACCCGCCACCACCTCACCCCTACGCCAGGATCACCCTGCCCCACCTCACCCCTACCCTAGCCTCACCCTGCCCCACTTCACCCCTACCCTAGCCTCACCTCGTGTCCCATGATCCATACTCTTCAGGGAAAGATAAAAAAACCTCCGTGACGAGTCGCGACCACAATGAAATTTTCAGTTTACATGTCGGCCATTTTCCCTCCAGGATAAGATTACAACGTGTCGAGCGGCAGCGGCAGTTTTTATAGTAACTAAATATTCTATAAACGTTAAGCAAGAATTGAGCAGGGAATTGCTTCTCCCAGGACGACAGACACTTCACAAGGACCCGTTTCTGTGGACTATTTCGTGAAGAAACGTTATGTTTACTCCCAGGACGAAAGACATCTCACAACGGACTAATAATAAACAGAAGCTCCCCTATGACTCTGTAATATCCCCATTGGCCAAACTATTATGTATTAACGACAAGACCTACCATTAATGTATGATGACTTACTGTAAATATGTAGCTCTTGTAATAGCACTTTCTCTGTAACTAGCTGACATTGTATCTATAAGGTGTGAAGGATTGAAGAAATTGTTTATGTAATAATCTAAGATGAGGTCTGATAAAGTCCTTTTGTGCCCTCTGTAATGCTTTTGCGCTACCGCTCACAGGATGAGTGTGGGGTGCACAATATACTAGCCGCCTTCGGCGGCAACAATTCAAATTCACAACGACCCGTTTCTGGGGTCACATTCCTGAAGCGGGAATTGTGGATTTTTAATCTACAACTGATTTGTAAGTTGTCTAGCATAGATTAGACTTAGATTTGGCGTATACTGGATTTTAAGCATCTTGGTCAATGGATTTTTGTTCGTAAATACTGATTCGTCGGTATTGCAAACTGTTCTGTTATTGAAGCTATTTTTTGTTGTAAATTTGGTTGGTAAGTTTATCACTGTATTTTGTTGACCAGACCACACACTAGAAAGTGAAGGAACGACGACGTTTCGGTGCGTCCTGGACCATTCTCAAGTCACAATCGACTTGAGAATCGTCCAGGACGGACCGAAACGTCGTCGTCCTTTCACTTTCTAGTGTGTGGTCTGGTCAACATACTTCAGCATCGTTATTGTGACTCATCGTCTGCACTGTATTTTGTGTTATGTTTGAAAATATTCCTTGTATTTCCAGTGTTAAATAGTTTTCAGGTATTCTTGAAATTGGCTGAGGTGTATTTCTGTGTCATAATTGATTTTTTTTTTAATTTCAAATAATATTCTTCGATAAAATTTATCACGGCCATGCGAGTTATTTGCTTTTGTTTTATTTAACGCTTTAAATACATCTTGTTCTTTATTTATAATAAATCGAATACATTTTTATTCAATAGTAATGGTGATATTTTTTTTTTCTGGGGCAAATTCGAAAGCAAAACTCGTTTAATATTATTACCATCTCAGCTGTACTTTAAGTTTATTAATTTTCTGCTGCTATTCAACCAATAAAGTGAGATTAAAGTCAATTTTTCTCATAAATCAGTAACATTGTTTTGGGTTTGTTTTACTATTTTCTGCAATAATGATTTGTAATTATGTTTGCCAAGACAAATAAATTTCTGTCTCTAATGTCGTAATGTAATATATTTATCTGTATTTTCTTTATTGTTGTTTTTTTCCAGTTTGGGAGATTTTTTTTTATTTTAGGCAACATTTATATATCATTATTCCTTCATTTTAGTTTAATGGACGCTTTCAGCCATCCTCGTTTACTGTGACAAATGGAAAGTTTCTGAGTTTTTTATGTCATTTATACACTTGGCTATAAAATTTATCATATTTCATTTATCAAATTTGTAAAAAAAATATAACCTCAAAGGTTTTCTATGATAGTTTATTAATAAATACCTAAGGGTATTCTGAAGCTGAAGGGTTGAGTCTGAAAGTGTGTGGCATCGTCTGCAGCTGTAAGTCTCACAGCCTAGTTAAGATGAGACAATTTCATGCCAGAATTCCAAAACGTTTTGGCCAACCGTTTAGAAGGGACCAAAGTGGCGAGCAAATCACGATCCTCTGATATTACAGAACACGCGCTCGGGTAAGACCATCCAATGTATACTAATAATCATACATATGAAAGTGAGGACGTTTCTGTCCGTAGTAGATCCACGATGGACCAAAACGTCTTCACTTTCATTTCATACATGTGGGTGGGTTGTTAACATTCAGCCACGTTAGCTTTGTATAGTAATAGCCATTAAAATATCAATCATGGTGCTGAGAAAAGTCTCTTCAATCAGCTATGCATGCAAGTCTGTAGTTGGGAAACACAAGACCTATTTTGATCGACTGGGTTTTTACATCTAGAAACATTATATACTGTTCTAGTATATTTTCAACAGTTTTGTTGAAGCTATTTATAAGAATAAAAGAAACTACAAAGCCTATTAATAAAAGGAGTAACAGACCCTATTTATTCTTAAACTCATTCATGTCCATGTATATCTAACCTACTTTAAACAAATAATCCAGCGCTCCCACGTCTGTTAAGTTAGCAGTAACTTATTCCATAAAACCACAACCATGTTTACAACCTGCATTTACCAAGGTCTTGAACATTGTGGTCATAGGAGTATTGGATTGTTTTAAGCGTAGGCTAGACCATAAGTTTTGATTGATGTAAATAGGAGATGCTTCGTTTGGTTCTATATAGGTCTTCTTCAGGTTACTTTAATCTTGTAAATTTTATGAATCTTAACTTCTCCCGTTTGTATTCATTGCATCTTGTTAAGCTTACGTTGATTGAAGACTACTCGATCATTATCTATCTACTGGGATATATGTCCATGTGCTGAAGTAGTTTAATGAAAATCTGGGTTTATTACCCTTATTTTAGAAAGCTTGGAAGACTGAACGTTCACAAAAAGCATTCATGGGCATTACATTGGCTTAGTTCAAAATAAATGCATTGCTATTCGTGTTTTTTTTTAATGCGTCAGATTACGAAAAGAAAAAGTGTCATATTTTGTACTGTTTTTAAGATTTTTTAAATATTTTCAGGTACGTTTTTATTAATAAATATTTTTGTTGATGATAAGCACAATTATCTGCTTTTTGTGATTGATTTGAGTAATGATCCAGAATTTTTTTTTATAATTATTAAAGTCAGAGGTCGTAGTGGATTGATTCAGTGGATGTGATAATTAACATAAATGAGATTGCAAAGGTCAAACAATGCATTTTGAGATTAAAATTCAAATTAAACTCTAATCACAGAGGATTACTGGAATATGGCTCTGGTGCCAAAGAGCCTTTGTTAGTGGCACAGACAAAGGTAAGCATATACGTTGTGTAGTGTAGAGTTATTATGGCGTTTTGTACTCCAGGTGCAACGCGGTTCATGTCTTTCAAAGAAAATACGGTTTCTGTACGTCCTGGGAAATATAAATATTAGTGTTGATTTGAACGATGTTTTGTATTGATTCCTAAAAATAAGTGTAACAGTATTTAGCGCTTAACCACACACACACCCACACACACACACACACACAACACACACACACACACACACACCACACACACACACACAAACACACACACACACAACACACACACACACACACACACACACACACACACACACACACACACTCACACTCACACTCACACACCCACACACACACACACACACACCACACCCACACAACACACACACACACACACACACACACACACACACCACACACACACTCACACACACACACACACACACACACACACACACACACACTCACACACACACACACACACACACACACACACACTCACACTCACACACACACACACACACACACACACACACACACACACACACACACACACACACACTCACACTCACACACACACACACACACACACTCACACTCAAACTCCACACACACACTCACACACACACACACACACACACACACACACACACACTCACACTCACACACACACACACACACACACACACACACACCACACTCACACTCAAACTCACACACACACACACACACACACACACACAACACACACACACACACACACACACACACACACACACACACACACACTCACACTCACACTCACACATACACACACACACACACACACACACTCACACTCACACTCACACATGGACATACACACACAGACACACACACACACACACACACACACACACACACACACTCCCTAGAGGCCAGTAGGCTCAGGAATCTGTACACCAATTGATTGAGAGTTGAGAGGCGGGCCCAAAGAGCCAAAGCTCAACCCCCGCAAGCACAATTAGGTGAGTACACACACACTGGTATGTGGTAGCTGAGTGGACAGCGCGCGGTACTCGTATCCTGTGGCCCGGGTTCGATTCCCGGACTAGGCAGAGACAAATGAGCATAGTTTCTTTCACCCTGGTGCCCCTGTTATCTAGCAGTAAATAGGTACCTGGGAGTTAAACAGCTGTTACGTGCTGCTTCCTGGTGGGAAGGGGGGGGGCGTTGAGGAAACAAAGATTGTTAGTAGTTAGTAACAGTTGAGAGACGAGTTGAAGGAGCAGAACTCAACCCTCGGAAGCAGAATTAGGCATCAATTTATTGCGACTTCTTGTGCCTCCTGGTATATTCACCAACCTAATTAATTAATATTTTGATGCCCATACAAGAGTTAATTAAAATTGATGAATCCTATCACTATGCAAGAATCGTAATTATTTGATCAATTGAACCTACTGCTAGTTCATCTCAATACAATATATGTTCTGCCTCTTAATTTACAATCATTTATATCTTAATAAAATTAACGTAAATGAAAATGCAGCTGATATCAAACTACTTTAAACAACCTAGGTTGTTATAACCTGTTATCTTATCAAACACACTACATGTTTTTACGCAATTTACACCGGCGTAAAAATTGCGGTGGTTTAGGGAAATTCAAAACACAGCATTACTGACGCTTCGTGGATGGAATGAGTTACGCTTCAGTAAACTTCGCGGGTAAGTTAGGGTCTTACGCTTTTGGTTAGGTTAGGGTTAAGTTAGGTTAGGTTAGATTAGGTTAGGGTTAAGTTAGGTTAGGTTAGGTTAAACCACCGTATTTACGGAGGGGTTGTCGAGAGAACGGTCTCGAATGTGACAGTGTTCCTAACCTCTGTTAGATGTTCCTAACCTCTGTTAGATGTTCCTAACCTCTGATGTTCCTAACCTCTGTTAGATGTTCCTAACCTCTGTTAGATGTTCCTAACCTCTGTTAGATGTTCCTAACCTCTGATGTTCCTAACCTTTGTTAGATGTTGACCAGACCACACACTAGAAGGTGAAGGGACGACGACGTTTCGGTCCGTCCTGGACCATTCTCAAGTCGATTCTCTGTTAGATGTTCCTAACCTCTGTTAGATGTTCCTAACCTCTGTTAGATGTTCCTAACCTCTGTTAGATGTTCCTAACCTCTGTTAGATGTTCCTAACCTCTGTTAGATGTTCCTAACCTCTGTTAGATGTTCCTAACCTCTGTTAGATATTTCTAACTTCTCTTAGATGTTCCTAACCTCTATTAGACCTAATATAATATGTATATGTAACACTTTAGGCCTAAAGTTGTGTATATTGAGCCTGGGATTGCTTATATTAGGCCTAGGATTAGTTAGGTTAGACGTTGGAGAGTTGAAGATGTTGGTTACGTTAGATAAGGCCTTGGAACGGTAATGTTTGGTTGTTTTGTAGATTTGGTCAGGCCAAGAAGAGATTTGATTAAGGTCTTAGTTTCGGGATTGGATTGATTTGTCATGCTCTTAAGAACACCAAGAGAACATAACGAGATTATTTTATGGATGCTACAATACATATTCTGTAGATACACTCTCAGTATATGCCTGAGTGCGTGGGGGTCCCTGTGACGTCACTACCACATTATAAAAGAGTGTGGGAAACTCTTTTATAATACTTTTCTGTCGTTAGAAACGCTCTTTTAATTATAACACCACCTGAACACCCTCTCTTCCTCCCACAAGCCAGGATCACCTGACTCATCTCCAACACTTCCAACCAGCGCCACCTTGGGAGGAGAATATTAAGGTGATCCCGAATATCTTAGTAGTTTACCGTACTTATGTGGGTCTGAAAGGCGCCCTAATGGGACTTGCAATATTGGTTAGTGGTTGCCTGGTCGCCAGCACTTCATCTTACACAGATTATGGTCGTCCAAGTTACCTATTCCTTCCGGGACTGGAGAAGCTTGGGGTAGGGAGGGAGTGGGTTGGGGCAGGGCTGGAGTGGGTTGGGGTAAGGCTAGAGTGGATTGGGGTAGGGCTCTAAAGTTCACTACATTATTGAATGTGAACACTGTAAAAGATTTTAGACCTCCTGGCCAGTTGTACAATCAACTATGCAACTATTTCTTTGTATCTGGTATATTAGAAGACATCTTAACAATTCATCCTAAATTTCCTTGTCTATATATTTATTAGTATTATTATTTTTAAGGTGCATATCTTATGACACCATCCCCCGCCTTGTGTGGCAGTGAATAGTAAAAAGTTGCGTTTACAAATTCGTGAACTGAAGCAGGTTTAATATCTGGTGTAGTAGACTTCTGTCCTCTGTCGTGTGTGGCAGTGAATACGAACAGTACCTCTCTGTCGTGTGTGGCAGTGAATACGAGCAGCACCTCACTGTCCTGTGTGGCAGTGAATACGAACAGTACCTCTCTGTCGTGTGTGGCAGTGAATACGAGCAGCACCTCACTGTCCTGTGTAGCAGTGAATACGAGCAGCACCTCACTGTCCTTTGTGGCAGTGAATACGAACAGCACCTCACTGTCGTGTGTGGCAGTGAATACGAGCAGCACCTCACTGTCGTGTGTGGCAGTGAATACGAGCAGCACCTCACTGTCGTGTGTGGCAGTGAATACGAGCAGCACCTCACTGTCCTGTGTGGCAGTGAATACGAGCAGCACCTCACTTTCGTGTGTGGCAGTGAATACGAGCAGCACCTCACTGTCGTGTGTGGCAGTGAATACGAGCAGCACCTCACTGTCGTGTGTGGCAGTGAATACGAGCAGCACCTCACTGTCGTGTGTGGCAGTGAATACGAGCAGCACCTCACTGTCCTGTGTGGCAGTGAATACGAGCAGCACCTCACTGTCCTGTGTGGCAGTGAATACGAGCAGCACCTCACTGTCCTGTGTGGCAGTGAAGTGAATACGAGCAGCACCTCACTGTCCTGTGTGGCAGTGAATACGAGCAGGCAACCTCACTGTCGTGTGGCAGTGGCAGTGAATACGAGCAGCACCTCACTGTCGTGTGGCAGTGGCAGTGAATACGAGCAGCACCTCACTGTGTTGTGTGGCAGTGAATACGAGCAGCACCTCACTGTCGTGTGTGGGCAGTGAATACGAGCAGCACCTCACTGTCGTGTGTGGCAGTGAATACGAGCAGCACCTCACTGTCGTGTGTGACAGTGAATACGAGCAGCACCTCACTGTCGCGTGTGGCAGTGAATACGAGCAGCACCTCACTGTCGTGTGTGGCAGTGAATACGAGCAGCACCTCACTGTCCTGTGTGGCAGTGAATACGAACAGCACCTCTCTGTCCTGTGTAGCAGTGAATACGAACAGCACCTCACTGTCGTGTGTGGCAGTGAATACGAACAGCACCTTTCTGTCCTGTGTGGCAGTGAATACGAACAGCACCTCACTGTCCTGTGTGGCAGTGAATACGAGCCACCACCTCACTGTCGTGTGGTGCAGTGAATACGAACAGCACCTCACTGTCCTGTGGGGCAGTGAATACGAGCAGCACCTCACTGTCGTGTGTGGCAGTGAATACGAACAGCACCTCACTGTCCTGTGTGGCAGTGAATACGAACAGCACCTCACTGTCGTGTGTGGCAGTGAATACGAACAGCACCTCACTGTCGTGTGTGGCAGTGAATACGAACAGCACCTCACTGTCCTGTGTGGCAGTGAATACGAGCAGCACCTCACTGTCGTGTGTGGCAGTGAATACGAACAGCACCTCACTGTATCAAGACCTTGTTGAATTACTCACATTAGAAAAAATTGAATACTTTGTCAATAAAGATGTAATTAATATACCAGAAGCGGATCAACTTTGACGTCCCACCTAACCTGTTGAGGCAAATGCTTATTAGTCTGAGCAACCCAGAACTGGAGTCCAATACAAAACTGGTCTCCTGCAACCCAGAACTCATCTCCAGCAACCCAGAAGTAGACTGCAGCAACCCAGAACTGGTCCCCAGCAACACAGAAGTAGACTACAGCAAAATGCTGCTTCATGTAACCCTATAGGATGGTTCCAAAAATCTTTAGGGGAAAAAAACCGATAACGAGGGCCTTAAGATCAACCAGGCACGCGAGGCAGGCCTGTTAACTCCCCTCAGTGATAGAGGGGAGGCAGGTATCCCAAAGTTGAGGGGAGAATTGATCTGTACCTGTTAGTTAAAATGGATTCTTCGGTGAAATCGTCAACCTCCAGTGAGGTTACGGTTTTTGTCACCAGGGGTCGGGGTAGACCGGTGAGAGGAGTTTCTCTCTCTCTCTCTCTCTCTCTCTCTCTCTCTCTCTCCTTCTCTCTCTCTCTCTCTCTCTCTCTCTCTCTCTCTCTCTCTCTCTCTCTCTCTCTCTCTCTGTGCACACTTTCACTAATTCAAGAATATCTTTGAATTTTCCATTGCATTACACACACACACACAACCACACACACACACACACACACACACACCACACACACACACACACACACACACACACCCACACACATAACACACACATACACACACACACACACAACCACACACAAAGGTTTGATATTTAGGAAAATGGGTTAATATTCATTGTCAGGAGAATATGAGTTGTGTGTCCCCCTCACCATTACTAATCCCAAAACTGACATTTTTTTCCTCTGTTGTGCAGGTAATGTGTAGGTGTGGGCGGAGTAGCGAGACGTGGAGCACGCTGATGAGGTAATAAGCGCGGGCTTAACACCTGGACCTCTTCACCAGGTGGGTCTCCACTCACCTCTCGCTTCCACTCAAGAGCAACCTTGGTTGCAGATTTATGTATGTTTTTTTTCTTCATAGGGGATGGTTAATAATATATTTGTTGACATGACGAGTGGTAATTGCGGATGAGGTCACTGAATGACTAATTTAAAAGTAGTTATTTTGTTTTATCTTTTAGCTGGTTGTTCTTGATGGGAGGGGGTGGTGGGGTGGTTGTTAGTCGTCGTGGTTGTTATTGTGGTGGTGCTTGTTGTTGTCATTGTCTTGGTGGATATGTTGGTTGTGATTGTCGTGGTGTTGATGGTAATGGTCGTGTTTTTTTTTCATTGCTAGTATATTTGCACCCCCATACTCATCCTGTGAGCGGTAGCGCAAAAAGGATTAGAGGGCACAAAAGTATTTTTCACAGTCTTCAACTGGAGATTATTACATTAACAATTACATCTATCCTGCACGCCTTCCTTGGTGTAGGTGGTGAGAGGAGTGTCGTAGGGGCGGCTCCCTCCCAGGTACTCCTCTCTTGCTCTCCGAAAACAAAAAATCTGCAACTAACGTGTTTGTTTTTACGCTTATACACGTTGCTATGTTCCACTTTTTTGTGTGTATATAGGCTTACTGTGGTACAATGGTAGAAGTCTTGCCTGACACTTCCTGGGCTGGGGATCGCTACCCCGCCTCCCCTGCCATGTTATTTATTCTCACGCTCTTGTTGTTGCCAATGTTTATGTTATTTAATTTACTTGTTTCATCGGGGAATTGGACTCGTAAAATGCGAGATCGTGGCTTTACAAATGATGATCCAAGTGACTGAACCATTATTATTCGCTGTACTGCATTGCTTTTTTTTGTGTGGCGCGCGCGCGCGCACACACACACACCCACACACACACACAACACAACACACACCCACACACACACACCACACACACACACAACAAGCCAACAAGAATGAGAGGAGAAGATGAACCAGCAATGCTTGATTTGATATTTACCCTAAATGAATGGGATATAAGGGAAGTTAAGATGGAAGCGCCCTTGGAATGAGTGACCACAGTGTATTGAACTTTGAGTACCTGGTAGAGCGAGGACTTATCTCCCCCCAAAAGAACTAGGAATCAAAAGGCTGGCATACGCGAAAGGGGAATTATGAACAGATGAGAAGTTTTCCTAAGTGAAATACCTTTGGGACACAGACCTCAGAGACAAGTCTGTACAGGGTATGATGGACTATGTTACCCACAAGTGTCAGGAGGCAGTAAACAGGTTCATCCCGGCCCAAAGGGAAAATCCGAGAAGCAACAGAAGAATCCATGGTATAATAGGGCATGTATGGAAGCGAAGAAACTGAACAAAAGGCGTGGAGGAACTTCCGAATAACAGAACACCAGAAAGCAGGGAGAGATACCAGAGAACCAGGAATGAGTACGTCAGGGTGAGAAGAGAAGCAGAGAAAAATTTTGAAAATGATATAGCAAACAAAGCCAAGACCGAACCAAAGCTACTCCACAGTCACAAAACAACAGTGAAAGAACAGGTATTGAAACTTAGAACAGGCGAGGACAGGTATACAGAGAATGACAGAGAGGTGTGTGAGGAACTCAACAAGAGGTTCCAGGAGGTCTTCACAATAGAACAGGGTGAGGTCACTGTGCTAGGAGAAAGGGAGGTAAACCAGGCGGCCTTGGAGGAGTTCGAAATTACGAGAGAGGAGGTCAAGAGACACCTGCTGGATCTGGATGTTAGAAAGGCTGTTGGTCCAGATGGGATCTCACCATGGGTACTGAAAGAGTGTGCAGAGGCACTTTGCTTGCCACTCTCCATAGTGTATAGTAAGTCACTAGAGACGGGAGACCTACCAGAAATATGGAAGACGGCGAATGTGGTCCCAATATACAAAAAGGGCGACAGACAAGAGGCACTGAACTACAGGCCAGTGTCCTTGACTTGTATACCATGCAAGGTGATGGAGAAGATCGTGAGAAAAAACCTGGTAACACATCTGGAGAGAAGGGACTTCGTGACAAATCGCCAACATGGATTCAGGGAGGGTAAATCTTGCCTTACAGGCTTGATAGAATTCTACGATCAGGTGACACAGATTAAGCAAGAAAGAGAGGGCTGGGCGGACTGCATTTTCTTGGATTGTCGGAAAGCCTTTGACACAGTACCGCATAAGAGGCTGGTACATAAGCTGGAGAGACAGGCAGGTGTAGCTGGTAAGGTGCTCCAGTGGATAAGGGAGTATCTAAGCAATAGGAAGCAGAGAGTTACGGTGAGGGGTGAGACCTCCGATTGGCGTGAAGTCACCAGTGGAGTCCCACAGGGCTCTGTACTCGGTCCTATCTTGTTTCTGATATATGTAAATGATCTCCCGGAGGGTATCGATTCATTTCTCTCAATGTTTGCGGACGATGCTAAAATTATGAGAAGGATTAAAACAGAAGAGGACTGTTTGAGGCTTCAAGAAGACCTAGACAAGCTGAAGGAATGGTCGAACAAATGGTTGTTAGAGTTTAACCCAACCAAATGTAATGTAATGAAGATAGGTGTAGGGAGCAGGAGGCCAGATACAAGGTATCATCTGGGAGAGGAAATTCTTCAGGAGTCAGAGAAGGAAAAGACTTGGGGGTTGATATCACGCCAGACCTGTCTCCTGCAGCACATATCAAGCGGATAACATCAGCGGCATATGCCAGGCTGGCCAACATACGAACGGCATTCAGAAACTTGTGTAAAGAATCATTCAGAACTTTGTATACCACATATGTCAGGCCAATCCTGGAGTATGCAGCCCCAGCATGGAGTCCATATCTAGTCAAGGATAAGACTAAACTGGAAAAGGTTCAAAGGTTTGCCACCAGACTAGTACCCGAGCTGAGAGGTATGAGCTACGAGGAGAGACTACGGGAATTAAACCTCACTTCGCTGGAAGACAGAAGAGTTAGGGGGACATGATCACCACATTCAAGATTCTGAAGGGGATTGATAGGGTAGATAAAGACAGTCTATTTAACACAAGGGGAACACGCACAAGGGACACAGGTGGAAACTGAGTGCCCAAATGAGCCACAGAGATATTAGAAAGAACTTTTTTAGTGTCAGAGTGGTTGACAAATGGAATGCATTAGGGGTGATGTGGTGGAGGCTGACTCCATACACAGTTTCAAGTGTAGATATGACAGAGCCCGATAGGCTCAGGAATCTGTACACCTGTTGATTGACGGTTGAGAGGCGGGACCAAAGAGCCAGAGCTCAACCCCCGCAAACACAACTAGGTGAGTACAACTAGGTGAGTACACACACACACACACGCTGCTCGTGGGTCTCTAGTTTTCCCAATGAGTTCCTCACCCACCTCCTTTAAAAACTTGAGTGCACATTTACCCCAGGCGCCCAGAGTCTCAGAGCCTATCAGCACGATCCTGTAACGTTCTAGGTCTCTGTACTTATATATATATATATATATATAATATATATATATATATATATATATATATATATATATATATATATATATATATATATATTATATATAATATATATATATATATATATATTCATTCACACACGTACACACATATTACAAAGGACTATCTACTCTCGAACTTGTGACCTCATGACCTTCAAATCGTCACTGTCTATTGAGCCAGCACCACAGAAAAGAATTGGAACTTGGAGATCTACCAAATACTTTGCCAAGGATTCTATGAATTCCCGGGAGGCCTCCTGACAAGAAACATTTAGGAATTGTTATGACTATCCTTTAAATTATCAGTGGAGTCACAGAGCGCCGTGAAGCGGAGAGATAAGATCCATCAAATATATTCTTAGTCTACTGGGGTAGGCTACGGGTGTGTTCAGCCTTCTAGGGCAGGCCTGGATAAGTGTGTAGCCTACTGAGGCAGGCTGGGTAAGTGTGTACCCTACTGAGGAAGGCTGGGATGAGTATAAAATCCTAGTGAGGCAGGCTGGGTAAGTGTGTACCCTACTGAGGAAGGCTGGGATGAGTATATGGCCTACTGAGGCAAGCTGGGTAAGTGTGTATGTATCCTACTGAGGAAGGCTGGGTAAGTGTGTACCCTACTGAGGAAGGCTGGGTAAGTGTGTACCCTACTGAGGAAGGCTGGGTAAGTGTGTACCCTACTGAGGAAGGCTGGGTAAGTGTGTACCCTACTGAGGCAGGCTGGGTAAGTGTGTACCCTACTGAGGAAGGCTGGGTAAGTGTGTACCCTACTGAGACAGGCTGGGATGAGTATATGGCCTACTGAGGCAGGCTGAGTGTGTAGCCTAAGGGGTTATGCTCTGTGAAATAAATGGAACTTTTCCCTGGTTTTATATTTTCTCCTATCATTTCACCTTGCATTATGCCTCTTCCCTTTCCTTCTCATCCTCTTTCTCGTTTGTTTACTCCACTTTCCCATTCATCTTTACCTATCCTTCCTCCATCTCTCTACTCTACTTCCCACCATTATCTCAAAATATGTATTTCCTGCTACCGATAAATATATATATATATATATACGGTCTGAGGCTGTGGAGGCGCGTTGTTTATGGTACTCCAAACAGTGCGTGAAGAATGCTTTGGCCTCTGCGTCAAAGCCCACGGTAATTCCAGGCCTTGCAAGTGAGTCAACTGTGCATTATTTCACGTTCACGGCGTCTGGGAAGCTATCGATTGTATTGGCTTCTGTTTTCTTTGACTCACACTCTCTGTCTGTCTCTCTCTCTCTCTCTCTCTCTCTCTCTCTCTCTCTCTCTCTCTCTCTCTCTCTCTCTCTCTCTCTCTCTCTCTCTCTCTCTCTCTCTCTCTCTCTCTCTCTCTCTCTTCTCTCTCTCTCTCTCCTCTCTCTCTCTCTCTCTCTTTCTTTTTCTCTCTCTCTCTCTCTCTCTCTCTCTCTCTCTCTCTCTCTTCTCTCTCTCTCTCTCTCTCTCTCTCTCCTCTCCTCTCTCTCTCTCTCTCTCTCTCTCTCTCTCTCTCTCTCACACACACACACACACCATGTGTGTATGTGTGTAAATAGCGAGTAAATGTGAAGGGGAGATCTCAGAGTGGCGAGATGTCACCAGCGGAGTCCCACACGGCTCTGTACATGAACCTTTATTTTTTCTCATATATATATAAACGATCTTCCAGAGGGTATTGACTCAGTCATCTCAATGTTTGCTGATGCAAAAATTATGAAAAGAATCAAGACAGATGAAGATAGAGACAACAAGGCGACCTGGACAAACTTGAGGAATGGTCTAGAAAATGGCTGCTAAAGTTTAACTCAGGTAAGGGGGCCTCGTAGCCTGGTGGATAGCGCGCAGGACTCGTAATTCTGTGGCGCGGGTTCGATTCCCGCACGAGGCAGAAACAAATGGGCAAAGTTTCTTTCACCCTGAATGCCCCTGTTACCTAGCAGTAAATAGGTACCTGGGAGTTAGTCAGCTGTCACGGGCTGCTTCCTGGGGGTGGAGGCCTGGTCGAGGACCGGGCCGCGGGGACACTAAAGCCCCGAAATCATCTCAAGATAACCTCAAGATAACCTCAAGGTAAGCGTAAAGTATTGAAATTAGATGAAGAGAGCAGGAGACCGAACACAATGTACCATTTGGGAGGTGAATTCTTTCAAGAATCAAGTAGAAAGATCTGAGGGTTGATATCACATTGATCCTGTCCCAAGAATCATATATCAAAAGCATATAATTAATGGCACATGCTAGATGGACCAACATAAGAACTGCTTTTAGAAACTTGTGAAAGGAATCATTCAGAAACTTGTATACCTCATATGTCAGACCAATCCTAAAGTATGCAGCTTCAGCCTGTAGTCCATATCTAGTTAAACACAAAACAAAGTTAGAGAAGATTCAGAGGTATGCCACCAGACTTTGCCATCAGACAGGACTCTCAGAAAGAAGTTTATCAGACTCAGAGTCGTAAATGTGGAACGGACTAGATGAGGAAATTCTCAAAGCCAATTCGGTTAAAAAATGTCTCTGTAAATATGATAAAAAAAACGAGTTAAAAATAGTCACTGCATTAAACTAATGATGGCCGAAAGGCGGAGCTTAAGAACAAATGCTTGACCTTTCAATCAGTACTAGGTGAGTACACACATACGATCTCCAGCCATAACATTCCATTAGCAGCGCTAAGCATACTATCTCCAGCGCTAAACGTATTTCTCCAGCGCTACAATATCTCTCCTGTATATCCCGTGTCCCATTAAGAGATTGTTTATCTTCTATTTTCCTCCCATTTGCTACTGAGAGAATTAACAAAGGGATTACTTAGGCTCACGGAGAGGATTTAAAGACTACTGTAGGGAGAGAAGAGGGTCATGGGAGGGAAGAGGGATCAAGGGAGGGAAGAGGGGTCAAGAGAAGGAAGTGGGGTCAAAGTAGGGAAGAGAAGTAAAAGAAGGGAAGAGGAGTAACGGGGAGGAAAAGGGGTCAAGCTGTGTTCCTTTTTCTGCCCACTAGAGTGACTAGGTGTTTTTCATACACCAATTCACCAAATACATTATGTGACGGTAACGCGTTGGTGTTCGGCTGTTCAAAGCTAGGGGTATGGCCTCGTCACATAGAATAAAAAAAAAATAGAAAATCTGGAACTTCGTCTGTGGTAAGGTAAGGAGAAGACACACAAACACAAGTAAATTTTAACATGGAATTTTAATTACGTTAGATAACAAAACATGAATAAAATGGACATACAAATTCGTATAATAAAATCAATCAATCAAATAATAAGAATAATTAAATGACAAAATGAAAAGTAACGTTAAGAAAAAGTGAGCAATAACAAGCTGTGCAATATACAATAAAATGAGAGGTGCAGGAATATTGGCTTTAAGCTATCACCTCTCTTAGTACACGTAAGCCACAGCTTAGTCTACCAAGAAGACGTGTTAAACCGTATGAAAGCACTGAATATCTGAAGACTGAGGTCGTGGCGGCCCCAGACACAAGTAGTTATGGTGGGTGGAGTGCAGTTGCAGCTAGACCGGCGGGCCAATCAGCGAGGAGCCGGCAACAAGACAGGTAGTTTGGCGGTTTGAGGTGGAGCAGGTGTTCCTGGCTGCATACGTTTTGCTCTCTGGCAAACCTTGGAGATGTTGTTGTCGTTGTTGGACATTTCTTCCATAGTAGTTTTATATATTTGTAGCGACGTATTTTTGGAGGGAAGAGCAGGCTCAATCTCTTGAAGGAGATTATCGTCACAATTAATATATATACTTACGGTATTTACATTACAACCTGCCCTGGGAGGTGGCACCCTCGACGTTATCACTTCAAAACCACTACATAATTATTGTTGTTTACTCCCTATCTATGGTTAGATTAGTATAAAGTTACGTTAGCTTGAGCTAAGGTGAGGCTGGTTTTGTATTCCTTATGTTTGCTTATGTTAATGTGGTGTATCGTTCTCTAACGTGAAATTCGAAGCTTATTTGATTTCCCCTAGAATTTCATTTACAGAAAACCAGCATCATCTTTTTTATAAATTAAACTAACGATTTATAATACAGTAAAGTTATAACTTGAGAATATTCTTTGTTTAGGACAGAAGTTCACTTGTCAATTTACAAGTAGACTATTGTTGAAACCGTAATATGATTTAAGATTATCACAAATATCTAGATAACTATCCAGGTGGTGTGAGAATGAGTTTGGTGTTTCATGGTAATCATTTTACCCTGAGGTCGGGCTTTAATATTCTCAACTACAAATACATATAGCAAATAAGTTAGATTTTCTATATTTGTATAGTTTATAAAGCATATCTATAAAATAGAATGTCTCTGTGTACATTTGTGCCTGTCTATCTGTCTCTGTCTTTGTTTCTGTATCTCTGTCAACTGCAGGAGGCCCAGACACTTGTGAGGTAGCCTCACCCAACTTTACAATTTGAAACAAAAGGAGTATATGAGTATCATAACCAGTCAGAGTTGGCCCAAGTGCCATGCTTTAAGAAATATTGGCAGCTATAACGTCCCCCCCCCTACAATTTTCGTGAAGTCTGAAATAATACCAGAGGTTGCGTTTTCCGCGGAGTTTTGATGCTTACATTCACGATTCACCTGTCGTGCATTTTCAGGGTTTACTCGAAAATGATGAACGTGATTCATTCAGGTTACAATATTCAATTTTCCGTGAGAGAGAGAGATAGAGAGAGAAACAGGTTGAGTGAGAGAAAGGGTGGGATATTTGGGAAGAGGGGAGGAAAAGGAGGAGAGGGTTATAGAGGGGAGGAGAGAGGTGGATAGGGGTAGAAGGGAGATGGGAAAGAGTGGGTAATTATAAGAGAGGGACGGAAGACGAGTGGGGGGAATAGGGGGATAGGGGAATGTGAAAAGGGGTATAGGGGGAAAAGAGATGAGAGAAGGCTAGGGGAGGAGAGAGACCCGGACACACCCGGGTACACCATCTGGCTAAGCAATAAAACAGGTTTTAACATTAGCGTTTCATCGTAGTCTCAAATTATCACCTGAGCTCGGTAAGTTGCTTCCCACATTACTTATAAAGATCAATTTGAAAGACCCTTTCTGCTAGTGTTAACGATTATATGTCCATTCCGCATTATCAATAGTTGAGCAAGTTGTTTGATTTTAAAACAAATGTTTGAAAAGTTTTGCGTATCTGTTACGTAGCAATTTACACCTGGCGCGCTAATTCAGCTCGTCCTCTTGAGTTGCCACAACCGACAAAATACGGGGTATTAAAACGCGTGAACCCAAGCCACCTACCTAACCAACCTACATATAAAAAACGTGGTTGTTGGTGACCAGTTGCCTTTCATAATGTCCCTTATATCCTATTTTATACCTCCAAACTCATTCATATATACATTTCAAATATACCCTATAAGCAAATCAGCGATCTATTAACTAACCCGGTATTCTAGATTGGAAGCTGTTTAAAATCCAATATATATCCAGGTCTTTCCTATGTCGAAACTTATCCATTTTATATAGAGTTGTAATTTGTGATATGCTTCAAATCTTCCTTACATGTCTGGGAACAAGTGACAGGATGAACAACCCAGCGGGTTTTCTTCCTATTGGGGAGTACTATACATGCTGCTATGGCGGTGTGACCACTCATAGGATGAGTGACGCTGCCCAATTAACTCACCCCTCGGGGCAAAATTAAAAAAAAAAAATCTCCGTTGATATGCACCTGCTCCACCAGCAGAGGTTAGCGCGTGTGTGTTGCCTCAGCTAGGCAAGCTGGCTCTTTATCATGCCAACCCGTTCTCGCACTTGCTTATAGTCAATATTTGGCTTATTAATAAGTGCATATGTGACATAATCATGCAGAGGGGTCACCATGCTCACTTCATATGCGCCGCTCCGGACAGAGGTGTCTTGACATAATTTGGCGCCGCCGACGTATTACAACGTTGCTACAACTTGCTATATTGGTTGTTGCAACTTGTTGGGAGGTGTTAAAACCTGCTCGAACGTTGTAACAACGTTGTAGTTTAGTCGCGTGATTGGCGGGAATCCCTACTTTGCAGAATTTGATGCCCCGCCCCTTCCTTGAGGAACACGGTAATGATAGAAGAACAACATGAGCCTCGTAGCCTGGTGGATAGCGCGCAGGATTCGTAATTCTGTGGCGCGGGTTCGATTCCCGCACGAGGCAGAAACAAATGGGCAAAGTTTCTTTCACTCTGAATGCCCCTGTTACCTAGCAGTAAATAGGTACCTGGGAGTTAGTCAGCTGTCACGGGCTGCTTCCTGGGGGTAGAGGCCTGGTCGAGGACCGGGCCGCGGGGACACTAAAAAGCCCCGAAATCATCTCAAGATAACCTCAAGATAGGAAGTATATAGGAAGAACATAATATAGGAAGTAAAGTGGAAGAACATAATATGGAGTAAAGTGGAAGATCATAATATAGAAAGTAAAGTGGAAGAACATAATATAGGAAGTAAAGTGGAAGATCATAATATAGGAAGTAAAGTGGAAGAACATAATATAGGAAGTAAAAGTGGAAGAACATAATATAGGAAGTATAGTGGAAGATCGTAATATAGGAAGTAAAGTGGAAGATCATAACATAGGAACAGGAAATATATAGGAAGAATATAAGAACATGGGAAGTATATAGGAAGACCATTGAACATAATATAGGAAGAACATAAAACATAGGAAGACCATAGAACATAACATAGGAAGTATATTAAAAGATGGGAAGTATATAGGGAGAACATAAGAACATAGGAAAAACATAAAAACATAGAAAGTATATAGGAAGAATATATAAAAATAAGAACATGGGAAACATATAAGAAGAACACAAAAACACAGGAAGTATGCGGGAAGAACATAACGTAGGAAGTGTAGGAAGTAGATAAGAATATAAGAAATATTTAAGGACATAACATTGGCAGTACATATGCAGTATATAGGGAGAAGAACATATGCAGTATATAGGGAGAAGAACATATGCAGTATATAGGGAGAAGAACATATGCAGTATATAGGGAGAAGAACATATGCAGTATATAGGGAGAAGAACATATGCAGTATATAGGGAGAAGAACATATGCAGTATATAGGGAGAAGAACATATGCAGTATATAGGGAGAAGAACATATGCAGTATATAGGGAGAAGAACATATGCAGTATATAGGGAGAAGAACATATGCAGTATATAGGGAGAAGAACATATGCAGTATATAGGGAGAACACAATGTAAGAACATAAAAGTATGATATCACTAGCACATATTAACATAAAAATATAAGAACACTAAGATATATGAACACTAGATCATCAAAATATAAGAACACTGAAAGAAATGAACACTAGAACATAAAAATATAAGAACCCTAAAACATACGAACATAGAAAGATAAGAACATATATAGATAAAGAATCTACGAAAAACTATACAGGCTCATATGAGGCAGCTGCTATCTATATCTACCCAAACACATATACACAAGTAAACTTCACGACTAATTCCTCAACACCAGATGTTTAGTGGGTTGGGGGCCAGGAGCTACAGGGAAGAAGTGTACCTTTGAGAGTGTATTGGGTGATACCTTGGTGTACCGAGTGTACCCTGCAGGGCTGAGAGTGTATTGGGTGACACCTTGGTGTACCGAGTGTACCCTGCAGGGCTGAGAGTGTATTGGGTGACACCTTGGTGTACCGAGTGTACCCTGCAGGGTTGGGTATACCCTTGACAGGTGAACCAGTTCTAGTTTTTTTTTTTAGATGTTCGTTCGGTTTTATTTATGCTTTATTCTCCTTCTTTCCCTCTTTCTCCCTCGCCTTCTCTCCCTCTTCCACCTTATTCTCTTCCTCTTTCTCCCTCTAATTCTCTTTTTCTTTTACCTTGTTCTTATCTTCCTGCTCCTTCTCTTCCTCTTCATTTTGTTTCTATTGTTTCTCCGTTTCTTCCTCTTCCCCTTTGTCTTCCTCTTTACCTTCCTTCTCATCCTCTTCCTCCTTCCACTCTTCCTCTTCCTGTTTCTTCTCTCTTCCTCTCCCACCTTCCTTTCCTCCTCCTCTTCCCCCCTCTCCTCCCCCGTCCTCCTCCCACAATTTCCTAAGATATTCCGGGCCAAGAAGAAGAAAAAACAAACTTGTCTCCCTGTGAGTTATGAGAAGCGTCGTGAAGCCCGGCTACCAATTTCGGAGCCAAGGATTGAATTTCTGTCACTTCAGGATCCAACTCTGTCCAACTTAAAGAACTGCGAATCCTCTGTACAGAACCCAGCGTCATCTTGGAGAATAAAAGATGATTGGAAGGTTCTGAAGTTAGGCCTCTGTTGGTATATCCACTTAGACTGGTTGGTACAGTGACTGCTGCCTTGCTGATTGTTGGGTTGAAGTTCGATTCCCGCGATACAAATGGTTGGGCACCGTTCATTCAGGCAGTTCATATATCCCAGCTCTTTGTCCTCGTATCCCAGCTCTCTGTCCTCATATATCCAAGCTCCTTATCCTCATATCCTAGCTCCTCCTCCTCATATCCCAGCTCTCTATCCTCATATATCCAAGCTCCTTGTTCACATATCCAAGTTCCTCAACAACAGTCACACTACAACAGTCCTACAACACCTCACACTACAACAGTCCTGCAACACCTCACACTACAACAGTCCTGCAACACCTCACACTACAACAGTCCTGCAACACCTCACACTACAACAGTCCTACAACACCTCACACTACAACAGTCCTACAACACCTCACACTACAACAGTCCTGCAACACCTCACACTACAACAGTCCTGCAACACCTCACACTACAACAGTCCTGCAACACCTCACACTACAACAGTCCTACAACACCTCACACTACAACAGTCCTGCAACACCTCACACTACAACAGTCCTACAACACCTCACACTACAACAGTCCTACAACACCTCACACTACAACAGTCCTACAACACCTCACACTACAACAGTCCTACAACACCTCACACTACAACAGTCCTACAACACCTCACACTACAACAGTCCTACAACACCTCACACTACAACAGTCCTACAACACCTCACACTACAACAGTCCTACAACACCTCACACTACAACAGTCCTGCAACACCTCACACTACAACAGTCCTGCAACACCTCACACTACAACAGTCCTACAACACCTCACACTACAACAGTCCTGCAACACCTCACACTACAACAGTCCTACAACACCTCACACTCACACTACAACAGTCCTGCAACACCTCACACTACAACAGTCCTACAACACCTCACACTACAACAGTCCTACAACACCTCACACTACAACAGTCCTACACACCTCACACTCACACTACAACACCTCACACTACTACAACAACACCTCACACTACAACAGTCCTGCAACACCTCACACTACAACAGTCCTACAACACCTCACACTACAACAGTCCTACAACACCTCACACTACAACAGTCCTACAACACCTCACACTACAACAGTCCTGCAACACCTCACACTACAACAGTCCTACAACACCTCACACTACAACAGTCCTGCAACACCTCACACTACAACAGTCCTACAACACCTCACACTACAACACCTCACACCTCACACTACAACAGTCCTACAACACCTCACACTACAACAGTCCTACAACACCTCACACTACAACAGTCCTACAACACCTCACACTACAACAGTCCTACAACACCTCACACTACAACAGTCCTGCAACACCTCACACTACAACAGTCCTACAACACCTCACACTACAACAGTCCTGCAACACCTCACACTACAACAGTCCTACAACACCTCACACTACAACAGTCCTACAACACCTCACACTACAACAGTCCTACAACACCTCACACTACAACAGTCCTACAACACCTCACACTACAACAGTCCTACAACACCTCACACTACAACAGTCCTACAACACCTCACACTACAACACTACAACACCTCAGTCCTGCAACACCTCACACTACAACAGTCCTACAACACCTCACACTACAACAGTCCTACAACACCTCACACTACAACAGTCCTACAACACCTCACACTACAACAGTCCTACAACACCTCACACTACAACAGTCCTACAACACCTCACACTACAACAGTCCTACAACACCTCACACTACAACAGTCCTACAACACCTCACACTACAACAGTCCTACAACACCTCACACTACAACAGTCCTACAACACCTCACACTACAACAGTCCTACAACACCTCACACTACAACAGTCCTACAACACCTCACACTACAACAGTCCTACAACACCTCACACTACAACAGTCCTGCAACACCTCACACTACAACAGTCCTGCAACACCTCACACTACAACAGTCCTACAACACCTCACACTACAACAGTCCTACAACACCTCACACTACAACAGTCCTACAACACCTCACACTACAACAGTCCTACAACACCTCACACTACAACAGTCCTACAACACCTCACACTACAACAGTCCTACAACACCTCACACTACAACAGTCCTGCAACACCTCACACTACAACACCTCACACTGCAACACTTCACCCTACAACACCTCACACTGCAACAGTCCTACAACACCTCACACTACAACAGTCCTACAACACCTCACAACACCTCACACTACAACAGTCCTACAACACCTCACACTACAACAGTCCTACAACACCTCACTTGTTTCTCAGTCAGTATTGTCTCTTTACCTTCCTCCACACACTCGCTTGTTCCCTCTCTCTTCCTTCCCATCCCCCTCTTGTTTCCTCTGTCTCTTTGTCTCTACTACCCTCCATGTTCTTTCACCCCTCTATAACTCGAAACTCTTCCCTCTCACTGTCTTTACCTCTTCCATATCCCCCTCACCATTCGTCTTCCCCCCCTCCCTCTGATTCCTCTAGCTCCTGTATCTCCTCTACCTCCCTCATATCTACTTCTGTTCCTCTATCCTCTCACTCTTCCATTTCGCTTTAATCCCCCCCCCCTTCCAATATCCATCAACCCCCCCCCTCCCTCCCCCTTCCCCCCTTCGGAACGTCAACAGTGAATCAGGACAATCAGAACGCGTTGTCACTCAATGCACCACAATTTTCATGCTTTCAACACCAACGTGAAAATTGCGATGTCTAAATGAAATTATAAACACCGCAAAACTGACGCTTATTGGAAATGATCAGTCTCGGTCTGACTTACGTTCGGTGGATACGCTTCTGGTTAGGCAAAACCACTTCAAATTTGACGGAGGACAGGCGAATAGTCAATATCTTGCTTATGAATAATTGCATATGTGACATACTAAGTTATTGTGAATATTTGAGTTTACCTTGAAATGCTGAATAGAAAACCACAACCTAACCTAGCCTTCTTAGTATGTTAAGATATTACAATTAGTACTTAACCTATACCTATATTGATATTACAGTTTAATAAAAATAATAAAACAAAACTAAAATATTTAAAAAAAATTTAAAGTAACTTAGGATATTGTCAAATTTTGCATAAAATCTCTAGTGTTTAATAAAACTGAGAGGAAAAGTTAGTGCCTTGAAAAAAAAGATGGCTTGAAACAGTCACATATATACGTACTTATAAGCGAAATAGTGACTAGGCTCTAAGTCACATATGTGCTGTCTTGTGCGAGAGCGGGTTGGGCGGTGAGAATACGGGCCGGAGGAGCTCCGAGGCTTCTGATGGACGTTGATACAAAGCGACTAACCTCCAGAGGCCAGATTCACGAAACAGTTACGCAAGTACTTACGAACGTGTACATCTTTCCTCAATCTTTGACGGCTTTGGTTACATTTATTAAAACAGTTTACAAGCCTGAAAACTTCCCATCAACTGTTGTTATTGATATAAACAGCCTCCTGGTGCTTCGGAGCTCATTAACTGTTTAATAATTGTAAACAAAGCCGCCACAGATTGAAAAAGATGTACAGGATCGTAAGTGCTTGCGTAACTGCTTCGTGAATCTGGCCCCAGTACACCTCACGCATTTTTAACGGATTAGTCGATTCCGTAAAAAATGTGACGCAGATGAGATGACGGGTGCAGACTGGCTAGGGACGGGAGACCGGAACTATATCCAGTTAGCGCACTGTATAATTACAACCTTTCAGCTGACGGTGATGGATGGGTGCGTATCATGGGCGTATTTTTCTGGCATCTCTCAACTCCCTTATATCGAGTAGGGTCCAGGCGCGCTGCGTCATTGAGACTTTTTAGACCACTGTTTTACAACAGGTGTGCTGCGTCGCATCGGTGTGTCGCGAAGGGTTCACAGGTGTGTAGTGAAGGATTCACAGGTGTGTAGTGAAGGGACCACAGGTGTGTAGTGAACGATTCACAGGTGTGTAGTGAAGGGTTATCTTGAGATGATTTCGGGGCTTTAGTGCCCCGAAATCGGGGCTTTTTTCCTTCACCAGGCCTCCACCCCCTGGAAGCAGCCCGTGACAGCTGACTAACACCCAGGTACCTATTTACTGCTAGGTAACAGGGGTATAGGGTGAAAGAAACTCTGCCCATTGTTTCTCCCACAGGTGTGTAGCTGGAGTTTGGTATTAAAGTCGAAAACTAACGAAAGAAACTGAAGAATAAAGCAAATCGATGAGGTGAATTTTAGCGTTATATATTTTTCATTAATGGCCAGCACGTAACACGAGCGGTCCTCTGGCCGCACGTGGCACGAGCGGTCCTCTGGCCGCACATGGCACTAGCGGTCCTCTGGCAGCACGTGGCACGAGCGGTCCTCTGGCCGCATGTAGCACGAGCGGTCCTCTGGCAGCACGTGGCACGAGCGGTCCTTTGGCAGCACGTGGCACGAGCGGTCCTCTGGCCGCACGTGGCACTAGCGGTCCTCTGGCAGCAGGTGGCACGAGCGGTCCTCTGGCCGCACGTGGCACTAGCGGTCCTCTGGCCGCACGTGGCACTAGCGGTCCTCTGGCAGCACGTGGCACGAGCGGTCCTCTGGCCGCATGTAGCACGAGCGGTCCTTTGGCAGCACGTGGCACGAGCGGTCCTCTGGCCGCACGTGGCACGAGCGGTCCTCTGGCCGCACGTGGCACGAGCGGTCCTCTGGCCGCACGTGGCACTAGCGGTCCTCTGGCCGCACGTGGCACGAGCGGTCCTCTGACAGCACGTGGCACTAGCGGTCCTCTGGCCGCACGTGGCACTAGCGGTCCTCTGCCGCCCGTAGCACGAGCGGTCCTCTGGCCGCACGTGGCACGAGCGGTCCTCTGGCCGCACGTGGCACTAGCGGTCCTCTGGCCGCACGTGGCACGAGCGGTCCTCTGGCAGCACGTGGCACGAGCGGTCCTCTGGCCGCACGTGGCACTAGCGGTCCTCTGGCCGCACGTGGCACTAGCGGTCCTCTGCCGCCCGTAGCACGAGCGGTCCTCTGGCCGCACGTGGCACGAGCGGTCCTCTGGCCGCACGTGGCACTAGCGGTCCTCTGGCCGCACGTGGCACGAGCGGTCCTCTGGCAGCACGTGGCACGAGCGGTCCTCTGGCCGCACGTGGCACTAGCGGTCCTCTGGCCGCACGAGGCACGAGCGGTCCTCTGGCTGCACGTAGCACGAGCGGTCCTCTGGCCGCCCGAGGCACGAGCGGTTCTCAGGCCGCCCGTAGCACGAGCGGTTCTCAGGCCGCACGAGGCACGAGCGGTCCTCTGGCCGCACGTGGCACGAGCGGTCCTCTGGCCGCCCGTAGCACGAGCGGTCCTCTGGCCGCCCGTAGCACGAGCGGTCCTCTGGCCGCCCGTAGCACGAGCGGTCCTCTGGCCGCCCGTGGCACGAGCGGTCCTCTGGCAGCACGTGGCACGAGCGGTCCTCTGGCCGCCCGTAGCATGAGCGGTCCTCTGGCCGCACGTAGCACGAGCGGTCCTCTGGCCGCCCGTAGCACGAGCGGTCCTCTGGCCGCACGTAGCACGAACGGTCCTCTGGCCGCACGTAGCACGAGCGGTCCTCTGGCCGCCCGTAGCACGAGCGGTCCTCTGGCCGCCCGTAGCACGAACGGTTCCCTGGCCGCACGTGGCACGAACGGTTCCCTGGCCGCACGTAGCACGAACGGTTCCCTGGCCGAGCTCGTGCAAGCAGCCACCGACACCAAAGACTCATTCGTCAATTTTAGCGTACTGTGTATTCAAGTTCGATTTTGTCTTAGATATAAATACGCATTTTTAAATATTGGAATTTGGCGTATAGTTGGGCCAAAGTTAGGTTAGGTGTTGTTGTTTTTGTTGATTTAAGGACGATGACGATAGAGGGGTTAGGTGCTTAGTTTCTGTGGGGAATTATTTATATTTTTAGTAGGTGGGCGAAGCGTTTGGACACTGCGTCTGTCTTCAGTCACCTGTTGGACAGGTCTGGCAGCCCCTCCTACAAACAAACACACAAAAGTGATTCCATGCACCCTCCAAACTTCCCTGTTTATGAATGACCAACCCGTCCTCAGACCAAGTCCATTCCATCCAACGGTCGAGCCCCAAGACGCATTCATCAATTTTAACATGCTGTTTATTCAAAACAGGAATTTTCTCAAATATAAATGAATATTATGTTATATTAGCATATTGTGCATATATAGGCATAGGTTAGGTTAAGTGTTTAGGTTCTGTTGGCGATAATTTGTATTTGTAGTACGTGAGTGAAAGCATTTACAGCGTTGTGGTTCGAACTAAAGTCAGTGAAGCACTATTATATATTATATATATATATATATATATATATATATATATATATATATATATATATATATATATATATATATATATATATATATATATATATATATATATATATATATATATATATATATATATATTTTTTTTTTTTTTTTTTTTTTTTTATAAGGAATAGAGTACCACCTCTGGCTGGAAGAAGGGGGACCCATAGCCTCGGAGGAAACCACACATAACGCATTGGAGGGAATGTGGGTCCCCTCCAATACAGTTTCTGTGTGCTTTTCTCCTACCACCCCCTTCCCTTTTTTTTTTTCCTTTATTGTGTATTTAAAGGTTACAAAACATACAAGACAAATGCCTAAAGGTTATGGATCTCTTGAAGCTCCTCCGCTTCTGGACAGGAACCGAGGACGCAGCAAGCATTTCCCCTCTGGATCGCCACACTGAGACGCTGAAATAAAAAACTGGAAGCCCTTGGGTCTCTGGTGACGTCAATGAGCTTGGAACCCAATTCCTTGAGAAATCCCAAGGCACTCTTGCCCCAGGGGCCATGCGTCTCAGACGCTATGGGAACAAAGAGGTATTGACCTTCCAGTCGCCTGTACTTGAGTGATTTTGCTGTTTCCCTGTGGTTGGCCGCCCCACCTGCTTGATCAGCTCCGAAGTGTACATAGGTGTCAGCCAGGGTGGATACACATGTGTAGTCCCACACCAACTGTCTACCCTCCTTCCATGGGTATATGGTGATGCCATCAGGGCGAAGTGCGGGGAAATCCGGGTTTTGGACCCCTAGGATGCGAGGTTCTCTCTCCGCTGGGCACCCAGCTGAGACGAGGCTTCTCTTGATGATGTCATTGACCTCGTTGTGTCTTGCATGCCAGCCCTTTGTGCTTCCGCAATGCAACCCATGCAGTCCGTATTGGTCTGCTTCCACCCTGTTGCAAATACACTTGTATTCAGTGTGAATTGGGGCACCAAGGCGGAGGGCCACTGCTACACGAAGGGATTCTGGATCTAGGCGCGTGCCCATTGCAGACATGGGTACTGCCAGGAGGAAGTCTCCTGCATGGGGGGCACGCACTGCTCTGAGGCGGGCTTTCTCCTTGTCTGATGTTGCGACGCTTAGCATGGCATCAGCTACTTTTTCCACTAGAGGGTGGTCCCAGCCGGACTGTTTGTGTTGTTTTGTTGGCTCTATAATGGTTGCTGGGGCTGCAAGAACATTCCACTGATTTGAACATTCAGTGAAAGCAGGATCGTGTATTCCTGCTGAATCTCTCAGGGTTGCAGGTAAAATATCTCTGACGAGGTCGTGCGATGCATGAGAGGAGGAAAGGAAGGCTGGTAGAGCAATTTGGGAGGCTGTGCGGACACCAAGGCCGCCGAGTCTTACAGGAAGGGTTGCTTGCTCCCACTGAGAGTCGTCCAATGGCAGGTTCAGGACTTTCACCAGCATGGACCTCAGAAGGGTGTCATACACATTTAACTTAGGGCTGCTGTAGGATGGAGAACATCTCAGAAAGTAGGTCAACTTAGGGAGAGACAGGCATCTTGTAAGGAGAAAGAGAGCATCATGGACAGCCAGAACGCAATCTTGTCAATCCTGTCCTGCAGTTCTCTTTAGGTCAGTGATTTTTTGCTTATGAAATGATAAAGCTACCCCTCGATTGCTCGTGGGCCAATTTTTTTTATTGGCACCCAAATTAAGAGTGCATGTCCGGTGGCTCGACAATAACCTAACCTGTCTGGAAGAACAGGTTAGGTATTTGCCCAGTGATGTCTGAGGTTTAGGTAGGTTAGATTAGTGGCTGATATATATATATATATTTTATTAAATATGACCGAAAAAGTAAGATTAATAATTCTAACACGAATTTTCTCAATCTTTCGTACATTATGCTTCACTGTTGGAGGTAAATCAAAAATCACTTCTCCAAAATTCATTTTTATTTCTAGTCTGACGCGACACGGGCGCGTTTCGTAAAACTTATTACATTTTCAAAGACTTCACAAATACACAACTGATTAGAACTTGCATTTCCCTGATTTTATATCTACTTTTGAGTGAGGTGGGAAGGGTGATGTGGCATTACATTTGAGTGAGGTGGGAAGGATGATGTGGCATTAGAGGATATTAATAGGGTATTAAAAGTATCAACACAAGACAGAACACGAAACAATGGATATTGAATAGAAGTGTTTGTAGAAAGCCTATTGGTCCATATTTCTTGATGCTTCTATATTGGAGCGGAGTCTTGAGGTGGGTAGAATATAGTTGTGCAATAATTGGCTGTTGATTGCTGGTGTTGACTTCTTGATGTGTAGTGCCTCGCAAACGTCAAGCCGCCTGCTATCGCTGTATCTATCGATGATTTCTGTGTTGTTTACTAGGATTTCTCTGGCGATGGTTTGGTTATGGGAAGAGATTATATGTTCCTTAATGGAGCCCTGTTGTTTATGCATCGTTAAACGCCTAGAAAGAGATGTTGTTGTCTTGCCTATATACTGGGTTTTTTGGAGCTTACAGTCCCCAAGTGGGCATTTGAAGGCATAGACGACGTTAGTCTCTTTTAAAGCGTTCTGTTTCGTGTCTGGAGAGTTTCTCATGAGTAGGCTGGCCGTTTTTCTGGTTTTATAGTAAATCGTCAGTTGTATCCTCTGATTTTTGTCTGTAGGGATAACGTTTCTATTAACAATATCTTTCAGGACCCTTTCCTCTGTTTTATGAGCTGTGGAAAAGAAGTTCCTGTAAAATAGTCTAATAGGGGGTATAGGTGTTGTGTTAGTTGTCTCTTCAGAGGTTGCATGGCTTTTCACTTTCCTTCTTATGATGTCTTCGATGAAACCATTGGAGAAGCCGTTATTGACTAGAACCTGCCTTACCCTACAGAGTTCTTCGTCGACTTGCTTCCATTCTGAGCTGTGGCTGAGAGCACGGTCGACGTATGCGTTAACAACACTCCTCTTGTACCTGTCAGGGCAGTCGCTGTTGGCATTTAGGCACATTCCTATGTTTGTTTCCTTTGTGTAGACTGCAGTGTGGAAACCTCCGCCCTTTTCCATGACTGTTACATCTAGAAAAGGCAGCTTCCCATCCTTTTCCGTCTCGTAAGTGAAACGCAGCACGGAACTCTGCTCAAATGCCTCCTTCAGCTCCTGCAGATGTCTGACATCAGGTACCTGTGTAAAAATGTCGTCAACATACCTGCAGTATATGGCCGGTTTCAAGTTCATGTCGACTAAGACTTTTTGCTCGATGGTACCCATGTAGAAGTTTGCAAACAGGACACCTAGGGGAGAACCCATAGCGACCCCATCTACTTGCTTATACATGTGCCCATCCGGGCTCAAGAAGGGTGCCTCTTTAGTACAAGCTTGGAGTAGTTTCCTCAGAATACTTTCTGGCATGTCAAGAGGAGTACAGGCTGGATCACGATACACTCTGTCGGCTATCATTCCGATTGTCTCGTCCACAGGTACGTTGGTAAACAGCGATTCTACGTCCAACGAGGCTCTTATCCCTGTGGCCCGTGCGCCCCGCAGTAAGTCCACAAATTCCTTTGGAGACTTCAGGCTGAAGGCGCAAGGAACATAAGGAGTCAGCAGGCCGTTGAGTCGCTTTGCCAATCTGTACGTGGGTGTGGGTATCTGGCTAATGATTGGCCGAAGTGGGTTTCCAGGCTTGTGCGTCTTGACATTTCCATACGCATATCCAGGTTTATATTCCCCAATGATCTTTGGCAGGTGGAGTCCGGATTTCTTGGCGTTCACAGTTTCGATCAGTTTGTTGACCTTTGCTTTTAATTCGGCTGTAGTGTCCTTCGTTACCCTTTGGAACTTAGTTTGGTCAGAGAGTATGATGTTCATTTTCGCCAGATATTCGTCTTTTTTAAGAATGACATATATTGGCGACTTGTCACCTCTCCTGACAACTATCTCCTTGTTCTCACGAAGGCTTTTAGCTGCCGCTCTAAGCTCGGGGGACAGTATGGTGCTTCTGTAGTTGCCTCGATTCTTTCCTCCTTCTGCAATAAGTTCTGCTTGTAAGGTATCTTTGGTAGTGACCTTCTTTTGTGTCTCGAGGTCGAATATGTCGTCCAACAGAATTTCCAACTCCACTTTCCGGGCCATTTCACTCGGTCTGGACATAACATGACAGTTTATGCCCAGATTTAGGAGAGTGACTTGGTCCTCAGTGAGGTTAATTCCTGCAAGGTTCAGGAAGCCATCTCTTGGTCGTGGAATTGCCATAGGTCCTCCATATAATGTTGTTAGTTTCTTGATAATCCTTGTTTCAGTGCTGAGGTGATGTTGGTCTGTGAGGATGTCGAGGTGTTGTTCAATGCGGGTACGGATACTATGGTCGATGTTGCTATTTCTCCACTCGTTTGTAGCATGAAGTAGTTGCGTTTTTTTGTCTTTGATTTCATTCTCTGCCTTGTATATCTGATCACGAATCAGATCCTGGCGATATTTTATCGTGAAGGCTTGATTCCTTGCTGCTGGGTCGTGCACTTTAACATTAGTATATTTTGGTAGCAGTCTTTCCTGTAGACATATTTTATTAAATATGACCGAAAAAGTAAGATTAATAATTCTAACACGAATTTTCTCAATCTTTCGTACATTATGCTTCACTGTTGGAGGTAAATCAAAAATCACTTCTCCAAAATTCATTTTTATTTCTAGTCTGACGCGACACGGGCGCGTTTCGTAAAACTTATTACATTTTCAAAGACTTCACAAATACACAACTGATTAGAACTTGCATTTCCCTGATTTTATATCTACTTTTGAGTGAGGTGGGAAGGGTGATGTGGCATTACATTTGAGTGAGGTGGGAAGGATGATGTGGCATTAGAGGATATTAATAGGGTATTAAAAGTATCAACACAAGACAGAACACGAAACAATGGATATTGAATAGAAGTGTTTGTAGAAAGCCTATTGGTCCATATTTCTTGATGCTTCTATATTGAGCCCGGGCTCACCCTTCTTGAGCCCGGATGGGCATATGTATAAGCAAGTAGATGGGGTCGCTATGGGTTCTCCCCTAGGTGTCCTGTTTGCAAACTTCTACATGGGTACCATCGAGCAAAAAGTCTTAGTCGACATGAACTTGAAACCGGCCATATACTGCAGGTATGTTGACGACATTTTTACACAGGTACCTGATGTCAGACATCTGCAGGAGCTGAAGGAGGCATTTGAGCAGAGTTCCGTGCTGCGTTTCACTTACGAGACGGAAAAGGATGGGAAGCTGCCTTTTCTAGATGTAACAGTCATGGAAAAGGGCGGAGGTTTCCACACTGCAGTCTACACAAAGGAAACAAACATAGGAATGTGCCTAAATGCCAACAGCGACTGCCCTGACAGGTACAAGAGGAGTGTTGTTAACGCATACGTCGACCGTGCTCTCAGCCACAGCTCAGAATGGAAGCAAGTCGACGAAGAACTCTGTAGGGTAAGGCAGGTTCTAGTCAATAACGGCTTCTCCAATGGTTTCATCGAAGACATCATAAGAAGGAAAGTGAAAAGCCATGCAACCTCTGAAGAGACAACTAACACAACACCTATACCCCCTATTAGACTATTTTACAGGAACTTCTTTTCCACAGCTCATAAAACAGAGGAAAGGGTCCTGAAAGATATTGTTAATAGAAACGTTATCCCTACAGACAAAAATCAGAGGATACAACTGACGATTTACTATAAAACCAGAAAAACGGCCAGCCTACTCATGAGAAACTCTCCAGACACGAAACAGAACGCTTTAAAAGAGACTAACGTCGTCTATGCCTTCAAATGCCCACTTGGGGACTGTAAGCTCCAAAAAACCCAGTATATAGGCAAGACAACAACATCTCTTTCTAGGCGTTTAACGATGCATAAACAACAGGGCTCCATTAAGGAACATATAATCTCTTCCCATAACCAAACCATCGCCAGAGAAATCCTAGTAAACAACACAGAAATCATCGATAGATACAGCGATAGCAGGCGGCTTGACGTTTGCGAGGCACTACACATCAAGAAGTCAACACCAGCAATCAACAGCCAATTATTGCACAACTATATTCTACCCACCTCAAGACTCCGCTCCAATATAGAAGCATCAAGAAATATGGACCAATAGGCTTTCTACAAACACTTCTATTCAATATCCATTGTTTCGTGTTCTGTCTTGTGTTGATACTTTTAATACCCTATTAATATCCTCTAATGCCACATCATCCTTCCCACCTCACTCAAATGTAATGCCACATCACCCTTCCCACCTCACTCAAAAGTAGATATAAAATCAGGGAAATGCAAGTTCTAATCAGTTGTGTATTTGTGAAGTCTTTGAAAATGTAATAAGTTTTACGAAACGCGCCCGTGTCGCGTCAGACTAGAAATAAAAATGAATTTTGGAGAAGTGATTTTTGATTTACCTCCAACAGTGAAGCATAATGTACGAAAGATTGAGAAAATTCGTGTTAGAATTATTAATCTTACTTTTTCGGTCATATTTAATAAAATATGTCTACAGGAAAGACTGCTACCAAAATATATATATATATATATATATATATATATATATATATATATATATATATATATATATATATATATATATATATATATATATATATATATATATATAATATATATATATATATATATATATATATATATATATATATATATATATATATATATATATATATATATATATATATATATATTATATATATATATATATATATATATATATATATATATATATATATATATATATATATATATATATATATATATATATATATATATATATATATATATATATATATATATATATATATATATATATATATATATATATATATATATGTCGTACCTAGTAGCCAGAACGCACTTCTCAGCCTACTATGCAACGCCCGATTTGCCTAATAAACCAAGTTTTCCTGAATTAATATATTTTCTCTAATTTTTTTCTTATGAAATGATAAAGCTACCCATTTCATTATGTATGAGGTCAATTTTTTTTTATTGGAGTTAAAATTAACGTAGATATATGACCGAACCTAACCACCCTACCCTACCTAACCTATCTTTATAGGTTAGGTTAGGTTAGGTAGCCAAAAAAGTTAGGTTAGGTTAGGTTAGGTAGGTTAGGTAGTCGAAAAACAATTAATTCATGAAAACTTGGCATATTAGGCAAATTGGGCCTTGCATAGTAGGACTCCTTATGAATCCTACTGACTCCTTATGTCCCTTGCGCCTTCAGCCTGAAGTCGCCAAAGGAATTTGTTGACTTACTGCGGGGCACACGGGCCACAGGAATAAGAGCCTCGTTGGACGTAGAATCGCTGTTCACTAACGTACCAGTGGACGAGACAATTGGGATGATAGCCGACAGAGTGTATTGTGATCCAGCCTGTACTCCTCTTGACATACCAGAAAATATCCTAAGGAAACTACTCCAAGCTTGTACTAAAGAGGCACCCTTCTTGAGCCCGGATGGGCACATGTATAAGCAAGTAGATGGGGTCGCCATGGGTTCTTCCCTAGGTGTCCTGTTTGCAAACTTCTACATGGGTACCATCGAGCAAAAAGTCTTAGTCGACATGAACATGAAACCGGCCATATACTGCAGGTATGTTGACGACATTTTTACACAGGTACCTGATGTCAGACATCTGCAGGAGTTGAAGGAGGCATTTGAGCGGAGTTCCGTGCTGCGTTTCACTTACGATGGAAAAGGATGGGAAGCTGCCCTTTCTAGATGTAACAGTCATGGAAAAGAGCGGAGGTTTCCACACTGCAGTCTACACTAAGGAAACGAACATAGGAATGTGCCTAAATGCCAAAAGCGACTGCCCAGATAGGTACAAGAGGAGTGTTGTTAACGCATATGTCGACCGTGCTCTCAGCCACAGCTCAGAATGGAAGCAAGTCGACGAAGAACTCTGTAGGGTAAGGCAGGTCCTAGTCAACAACGGCTTCTCCAATGGTTTCGTCGAAGACATCATAAGAAGGAAAGTGAAACGCCATGCAACCTCTGAAGAGGCAACCAACACAACACCTATACCCCCTATTATACTATTTTACAGGAACTTCTTTTTCCACAGCTCATAAAACGGAGGAAAGGGTCCTGAAAGATATTGTTAATAGAAACGTTATCCCTACAGACAAAAATCAGAGGATACAACTGACGATTTACTATAAAACCAGAAAAACGGCCAGCCTACTCATGAGAAACTCTCCAGACACAAAACAGAACGCTTTAAAAGAGACTAACGTCGTCTATGCCTTCAAATGCCCTCTTGGGGACTGTAAGCTCCAAAAAACCCAGTATATAGGCAAGACAACAACATCTCTTTCTAGGCGTTTAACGATGCATAAGCAACAGGGCTCCATTAAGGAACATATAATCTCTTCCCACAACCAAACCATCGCCAGAGAAATCCTAGTAAACACACAGAAATCATCGATAGATACAGCGATAGCAGGCGGCTTGACGTTTGCGAGGCGTTACACATCAAGAAGTCAACACCAGCAATCAACAGCCAATTAATGCACAACTATATTCTACCCACCTCAAGACTCCGCTCCAATATAGAAGCATCAAGAAATATGGACCAATAGGCTTTCTACAATCACTTCTATTCAATACCCATTGTTTCATGTTCTGGCTTGTGTTGATGAAATTAATACCTTATTAAATACCACCTCACCCCATCCACCTCACTCAAATGTAGATATAAACAAAATCGGAGATGTTCTATTCTATTCAGTAAGTTCTATTCAGTTGTGTATATGTTAACTAAAGTCTTTGAAAATGTAATAAGTTTTACGAAACGCGCTCAAGCGACGCGTCAGACTAGAAATAAAAATGAATTTTGGAGATTTGATTTTTGATTTACCTCCAACAGTGAAACGAAATGTACGAAAGATTGAGAAAATTCGTGTTAGAATTATTAATCTTACTTTTTCGGTCATATTTAATAATATATATATATATATATATATATATATATATATATATATATATATATATATATTATATATATATATATATATATATATATATATATTGCCCTTCGCCTTGCCGCCCCCATCCTCACCGAACATAGGTGCATCTGCGGAACTGCGATGTGGCCAGTACCTACCTCCACTACAGCACACGTGAAAGCGGTGGTGCTGCTTCTTTCAGGGAATCGCAGAAAATTATTAAATACAGAGGTCTAGCACACTGCTACAGCTTTGTTCCGATCGGCTCGGAGACCCTCGGTTCGTGGGGAAAATGTGCATTGAAGTTCCTGAAGGAATTGGGGGACAAATTGATCAGCGCTACAAAAGACCAGAGAGCAAAAAGTTTCTTGTTCCAGCGCCTCAGTGTTGCGATTCAGAGGGGAAATGCCTGTTGCGTCTTGGGCACTAGTCCAACTTCAGAGGAATTCGAAGAAGTGTTTGACTTGCAACAATGATCGAACCCGTCTGTGACATTCATCAATGTTTCCCATTGTTGTGTTTTTCAAGAGATCCATAACCTTTAAGCACCTTTTTGCATTATTATTTTTGTATCAACCCATGTATATCTTGTAACCATCAAATGCATAATAAAGCACAAAAAATAAAAAAGGAAGGGGGTGGTAGGAGAAAAGCACACAGAAACTGTATTGGAGGGGATCTAAACATTCCCTCTAATGCGTTATGCGTGGTTTCCTCCGAGGCTATGGGTCCCCCTTCTTCCAGCTAGAGGTGGTACTCCCTTCCATATATTAAAAAAATATATATATATATATATATATATATATATATATATATATATATATATATATATATATATATATATATATATATATATATATATATATATATATATATATATATATATATATATATATATATATATATATATATATATATATATATATATATATATATATATGTCGTACCTAGTAGCCAGAATGCACTTCTCAGCCTACTATGCAAGGCCCGATTTGCCTAATAAGCCAAGTTTTCCTGAATTAATATATTTTCTCTAATTTTTTTCTTATGAAATGATAAAGCTACCCATTTCATTATGAATGAGGTCAATTTTTTTTATTGGAGTTAAAATTAACGTAGATATATGACCGAACCTTAGCAACCCTACCTAACCTAACCTAACCTATCTTTATAGATTAGGTTAGGTTAGGTAGCCGAAAAAGTTAGGTTAGGTTAGGTTAGGAAGGTTAGGTAGTCGAAAAAACATTAATTCATGAAAACTTGGCTTATTAGGCAAATCGGGCCTTGCATAGTAGGCTGAGAAGTGCGTTTGTGGCTACTAGGTACGACATATATATATATATATATATATATATATATATATATATATATATATATATATATATATATATATATATATATATATATATAATATATATATATATATATATATATATATGTCACGTTAGTATGATTTCCTTGTGTATTAAAAGAGAGTGTTTTGGTGGGACTCCAATACATTCACCAGAGCGTATATGTGGTTTACAGATAAAAATTGGATTGAGTACCACCTCGTTGCCCTAAAATTCCAATACCCAGTAGGTACAATAGTCATCAACGTTGAATCGACATTGATTTGACGTTGAATCAACGTTGTTCTTTGATACCTATTACGTCGTGAGTTTGGGGGTCTGAGGCGGCCCAGCCCTGCGCCAAAGATATTCTCTTCAGATACGCAACATAATAAGCTAAGTGTGTTATGATGTGATTAAAGGTAATGAGGAAAGAACTGATCAAGACAATGGTGGGCCTTGGCAGTTTAAGAATCGTTGTTCAGTGTGCCATGAATTGATAAAGGTTGAAAATCTCAGCTTTAAGCCAATCTATGCTAACCCAACATATCCTAACCGAATCCATCTTATGCTGTTCTATCCTAATCTGTCTGTAATCTATCTGTCTAGGATAATCTATCCTAACCTCGGATTGGACGATCATAGAGCTTTTAAGCAGGAAGGTTAGGAGGAGGTAGGATGAGGATACAGGAAATCGTGAGAAGGATAAGGATATAAGGTGGAGCTTGGGTAATACAGGATATTGGCTTTCTCTGTGCACCATTCCTTTCCCCCGTCCCATCCTAAATCCATATCCTGACCCCTTAGTACTACATAGTCGTAATGGCTTTGCGCTTTCCCCTGATAATTCCCTCTCTTTCTTCTAACCCAAGATGTTTTGTGTTTTATATATAATGTGTGCGAGGTGGTGACGTCACTATGACGTCATCGGTTGCATATTGTTGCTTATATCTGGGTGGAATGTGCGTATTTAGTATTTAAGTCACTTGTGCTGTGGCTGAGGGGACAGCACGCTGGACATGTAATCCTGTAGTCCGGGGTTCGATTCCCGGCGCCGGCGAGAAACAATGGCCAGAGTTTCTCTCACCCTGATGCTCCTGATACCTAGCAGTAAATAGGTACCTGGGAGTTAGACAGCTGCTACGGGCTGCTTCCTGTGTGTGTGTGTGTGTGTGTGAAAATTTTTTTTTTTTTAGTAGTAACAGTTGATTGATTGACAGTTGAGAGGAGGGCCGAAATAACCAGAGCTCAACCCCCGCAAGCAGAACTTGGTGGACACACACACACACACACACACACACACACACACACACACACACACACACACACACACACACACACACACACACACACACACACACACACACACACACACACACAACTTTGGGTATTATACCCAAAAGTTAGATGGTGCAACACTACCGTGTGTGTTAGTGCCACAGATCACATCTTTTATATATGGATAGATGAGGTCCCTAGAGAATAGCAGACGTGATAAAGACTAGTCAAAATAGTTACAGCGATGATGGTTGTCTGAAGTTAAGATCCTTATTGGGATGAAGCTATTGTGTAAAGACGATGGTTACAGTGATTAACACTGTGTGTAGTGATGATGGAAATCTGTATAATGGCGTGATGAAGGTAATCGAGTAGTGAAGACGTGGCCGAGTACCTCCTGTGATCTATGACTGAACCTAACCAACCCTACCTAACCAATATTTATAGGTTAGGTTAGGTTAGGTAGCGGAGAAAGTTAGGTTAGGTTAGGTTAGGTAGTCGAAAGAAACATTAATTCATGAAAACTTGGCTTATTATGCAAATCGGGCCAATACTAAGAATATTCCAAGACATTCTCTCCCAGTCAATGAAAAGAATATGATGACGTCGACTTATGTGAAGGGCACTGTAGCCAGGTGAAGAAAAACTCCCACTTCCACAGGACTGTTGTTAATTTTCGCCCTCGTTGCGGATATCATTATGGCTTGGATTACAGCATTTGACGACTCACAAATGACCCATAATGACCTCATTTGGCAGCCCTGAAAGCCCCTCCTAACCACCTCATTAATCGGCGTCTGAACATCATTGACCCGAGGGTTGCGTGCGGCCGGTTCATATATCCGGATCCCCCTGGACGCCCGTTATCCGATATGTGATTGATGCTCACGCGGGCTATACACCCCCCCCCCTCTCTGGCACTAACGCTGACACTGCTGCTCCGCTGACTCTAATGCTGATGCTGATTCTCGGCTGACATGCGCTGACATTGACGCTGCTACTTGCCATTGTGACGCTGACTCTCGGCTGACACTTCTGATGGCTGGTACTGATATTGCTTTACTGAGCGCTGATGCTGTTGCTTTACTGACACTAGCACTGATGTTGTTGCTTTACTGACACTAGCACTGATGTTGTTGCTTTACTGACACTAGCACTGATGTTGTTGCTTTACTGACACTAGCACTGATGTTGTTGCTTTACTAACACTAGCACTGATGTTGTTGCTTTACTAACACTAGCGCTGATGTTGTTGCTTTACTGACACTAGCACTGATGTTGTTGCTTTACTGACACTAGCACTGATGTTGTTGCTTTACTGACACTAGCACTGATGTTGTTGCTTTACTGACACTAGCACTGATGTTGTTGCTTTACTGACACTAGCACTGATGTTGTTGCTTTACTAACACTAGCGCTGATGTTGTTGCTTTACTAACACTAGCGCTGATGTTGTTGCTTTACTGACACTAGCACTGATGTTGTTGCTTTACTAACACTAGCACTGATGTTGTTGCTTTACTGACACTAGCACTGATGTTGTTGCTTTACTGACACTAGCACTGATGTTGTTGCTTTACTGACACTAGCACTGATGTTGTTGCTTTACTGACACTAGCACTGATGTTGTTGCTTTACTGACACTAGCACTGATGTTGTTGCTTTACTGACACTAGCACTGATGTTGTTGCTTTACTAACACTAGCGCTGATGTTGTTGCTTTACTAACACTAGCGCTGATGTTGTTGCTTTACTAACACTAGCACTGATGCTGTTGCTTTACTGACACTAGCGCTGATGTTGTTGCTTTACTGACACTAGCACTGATGCTGTTGCTTTACTGACACTAGCACTGATGTTGTTGCTTTACTGACACTAGCACTGATGCTGTTGCTTTACTGACACTAGCGCTGATGCTGTTGCTTTACTGACACTAGCGCTGATGCTGTTGCTTTACTGACACTAGCACTGATGCTGTTGCTTTACTGACACTAGCACTGATGTTGTTGCTTTACTGACACTAGCACTGATGCTGTTACTTTACTGATGTACTTTGTGGTAGCTGTAGTGGGTGTGGCACTCTAAGCTGGAGTGAGTGTGGCACTTTAAGCTGTAGTGAGTGTGGCACTCTGTGATAGCTGTTGTTAGTGTGGCACTCTGTGATAGCTGGAGTGAGTGTGGCACTCTGTGCAACCTTTCCTCATAGAGGAGATCCGCTCAAGGGAATGGATTGAGAACGGCTATATAATTAATGCTATTATCTACTCTCTGTCCATGGTTAGGTTTGGTTAAGGCTACTTTCGGCTAAGGTTTATATAGGCTAGGTTAGGTTTCATTACATTTGTTTACGTTAATATGATGTGCTATTGACGATAATGTGAAATAGGGAATTCGAAAATATTTGAGTGTACCCGCGAATTCCGTTTACAGAAAAAACAAATTCTTCAAAGAAAATGTTTTCATAATGCACTTTATATATTTTAAACCAACGGTTTATATTAGAATAAAGATATAACTTGAGAATAATCCCTGTTTACGACTAAGGTTCATTTGCCAGTTTACATGTAGACTATTACTGGAACAGTAATATGGTTTCAATCACAAATATCTAGATAACTATCCAGGTGAAGGTGGAGTGGTTTCTCATGGTAATGGATTAGGTCTGAGGAAGGGCTCCCTGCTGATAGCTGGAGCGAGTGTAGCACTCTGTGATAGCTACTGTGAGTGTGGCACTCTGTGATAGCTAGAGTGAGTGTGGCACTCTGTGATAGCTAGAGTGAGTGTGGCACTCTGTGATAGCTAGAGTGAGTGTGGCACTCTGTGATAGCTAGAGTGAGTGTGGCACTCTGTGATAGCTAGAGTGAGTGTGGCACTCTGTGATAGCTAGAGTGAGTGTGGCACTCTGTGATAGCTAGAGTGAGTGTGGCACTCTGAGATAGCTACTGTAAGTGTGGCACTCTGTGATAGCTACTGTGAGTGTGGCACTCTGTGATAGCTAGAGTAAGTGTGGCACTCTGAGATAGCTAGAGTGAGTGTGGCACTCTGTGATAGCTAGAGTGAGTTTGGCACTCTGTGATAGCTAGAGTGAGTGTGGCACTCTGTGATAGCTAGTGAGTGTGGCACTCTGTGATAGCTAGTGAGTGTGACACTCTGAGATAACTACTGTGAGTGTGGCACTCTTTGATAGCTGGAGTGAGTGTGGCACTCTGTGATAGCTGGAGTGAGTGTGGCATTCTGTGATAGCTGGAGTGAGTGTTGCACTCTGTGATACCTAAAGTGAGTGTGGCACTGTGATAGCTAGAGTAAGTGTGGCACTCTGTGATACCTAAAGTGAGTGTGGCACTCTGTGATAGCTAGAGTGAGTGTGGCACTCTGTGATAGCTAGAGTGAGTGTGGCACTGTGATAGCTAGAGTGAGTGTGGCACTCTGTGATAGCTAGAGTGAGTGTGGCACTGTGATAGCTAGAGTGAGAGTGGCACTCTGTGATAGCTAGAGTAAATGTGGCACTCTGTGATAGCTAGTGAGTGTGGCACTCTGTGATAGCTAGAGTGAGTGTGGCACTCTGTGATAGCTAGAGTAAGTGTGGCACTCTGTGATAGCTAGAGTGAGTGTGGCACTCTGTGATAGCTAGAGTGAGTGTAGCACTCTGAGATAGCTAGAGTGAGTGTGGCACTCTGTGATAGCTAGAGTGAGTGTAGCACTCTGAGATAGCTAGAGTGAGTGTGGCACTCTGTGATAGCTAGAGTGAGTGTGGCACTGTGATAGCTAGAGTGAGTGTGGCACTGTGATAGCTAGAGTGAGTGTGGCACTGTGATAGCTAGAGTGAGAGTGGCACTCTGTGATAGCTAGAGTAAGTGTGGCACTCTGTGATAGCTAGAGTGAGTGTGGCACTCTGTGATAGTTAGAGTGAGTGTGGCACTCTGTGATAGCTAGAGTGAGTGTAGCACTCTGAGATAGCTAGAGTGAGTGTGGCACTCTGTGATAGCTAGAGTGAGTGTAGCACTCTGAGATAGCTAGAGTGAGTGTGGCACTCTGTGATAGTTAGAGTGAGTGTGGCACTGTGATAGCTAGAGTGAGTGTGGCACTGTGATAGCTAGAGTGAGTGTGGCACTGTGATAGCTAGAGTGAGTGTAGCACTGTGATAGCTAGAGTGAGTGTGGCACTCTGTGATAGCTAGAGTGAGTGTGGCACTCTGTGATAGCTAGAGTGAGTGTGGCACTCTGTGATAGCTAGAGTGAGTGTGGCACTGTGATAGCTAGAGTGAGTGTGGCACTCTGTGATAGTTAGAGTGAGTGTGGCACTCTGTGATAGCTAGAGTGAGTGTGGCACTGTGATAGCTAGAGTGAGTGTGGCACTGTGATAGCTAAAGTGAGTGTGGCACTCTGTGATAGCTAGAGTGAGAGTGGCACTCTGTGATAGCTAGAGTAAGTGTGGCACTCTGTGATAGCTAGAGTGAGTGTGGCACTCTGTGATAGTTAGAGTGAGTGTGGCACTCTGTGATAGCTAGAGTGAGTGTAGCACTGTGATAGCTAGAGTGAGTGTGGCACTGTGATAGCTAGAGTGAGTGTGGCACTGTGATATCTAGAGTGAGTGTGGCACTCTGTGATAGCTAGAGTGAGTGTGGCACTCTGTGATAGCTAGAGTGAGTGTGGCACTCTGTGATATCTAGAGTGAGTGTGGCACTCTGTGATAGCTAGAGTGAGTGTGGCACTCTGTGATAGCTAGAGTGAGTGTGGCACTCTGTGATAGCTAGAGTGAGTGTGGCACTCTGTGATATCTAGAGTGCCACACTCAACCTGTCTTCCCATATAAGACATCACATTGTGATGTCAAAAACCCCAACGGACAAAATATGACGTACAGATCATAGCAGCTTACAAACATTCAACGTTTTCTATGTGTAGGTCGCTTTTAGGTTAGGTTCGGGTGTTGTATCCCTAGTTAATGTTCAGTTAAAAAATAAATTAAAAGGAAAAAAAATTACTTTGATCGAAATATTCTGGACAAACTACTGCTACGTCGTGGAGCTGGCAAATAGCAATCAAAATCCCTTAAAACAACCAATAGGATAACTGCGATTTCTCAAACGTCAACAAACTTCCAATCAAACCACAGTTGACAATTGAATCACTAATTCCATCGCAGAATTTTGATCGACAGCTGGAACCGCCCCCCTTAACAATACAGCCAATCAGAGACTGTCTCTGCTCTGCGCTGATCCAGTAACTCTATTACACACTTTGGCCATTAGGTAATAATTGGTCGCTTGAACGCCATGAGATGCTCAGCATTCCGTTTTCTGTGAGTCATATTGAAGAATGAATTCGTCTGTATGGCAGAACTTAATCTTGCTCATGTATACGTAGGGGTATATACTCATATATACATATATCAACATAGGCGTATATTCATATATAATTCGAGTTCAGTCCAGCAAGCAGCAGTTCCAACTGGAGGTCGAGCTTGCACAAGTTTCTACCCAATAAAATAGTTTGGAATTGTCTCCTTTGAAATGGGTTGATTTGATTGGACTCTTGGAAAAAAAGTAAAGTCGTGCTGAGTCCTTAAGTCCACCCCGAGGCGATGACAAACAGCATTAACAACTTCAGTACCTGGCAGAGTTAGAGGAAGTGGGGGGGGGGGATGGGGGGAGGGAGGGGGGTGACGGGGGGCGGGGTGGAGAAAGGTGTGGGGGGGGGGGTAAGGGTTTGATTGGGAGTGGGTTGGAGTGTGGGGCTTACCTAACAGTACTTACCTAACAATGACCACGGGCAAGTAAGGTCAAGCTGTCCATACCCTGCGCATACGTTGTTGTTCCTGTTGCGTTATAATTGAATCTGTACAGACGATAAAATTTTGGTGGGGGGAGTTGGGGGGGGGGGGTGTTGTGGGCGAGGGGGGTGTGAGGTACGTGCAGCAAGGCGGTTGGAGAGGACTGGATATAGTGTTGGGGAGGGTGCAGGGCTTAGACTGTTTGGCAGTGTTTAGACAAGGTGTGAGAGGTGGAGCGCTGTTCATACAGTGGGTGTGGTGTTGGGTCCAATGTTCCACTACCAGTGAACGCTGTGGAACACTGGTGAAATGTTCCCTCTTCCAGTTCCCACTGGCACCCTGGCAGACACCTCACACCACTACTGTAGAGCCACTGGCACCCTGGCAGACACCTCACACCACTACTGTAGAGCCACTGGAGATGAGGTCCCATCTGGGCAAATGATGCTGATATCACATTAAATAAATGTTGATAACGTTGATCCTAAGTTGTTATAACGTTGATTTAACGATTATATAACGTTGTTTCGACGTTGATTTAACGATCTTACGTTGACTTAACGTTGATTTGACGTTGCTCCTTAGTTGCTATAACGTTGATCCTAACCTAGTAGGCATATTGTATTCAAAAGTGGCTTTGGTTCTACGTTGAATCGATGTTTTCCATGATTTTAACATTTTATTTATACCCCGTTGCTCTGGGGTATTCTACCCAGTGGGAAGTTGATTTAACGTTGATCCTACGTTGTTTATACGTTCCTTAGAGCACGGGGAGAGCCAGATATAGGTGTACCTCGTCCCCCTGTGTGGGGCGGGGCACGTGTGACCAGAAGACCGTCACGAGGGAAGAGGGACAGGAAAGACGCCATGTGAGGGAAGAGGGACAGGAAAGGAAGGATAGGAAAGAAAGGAAAGGACAGGAAACACCGGAATGTGTACCATATATCACCCTGACCACAGCCGGCAGTTCTCCCAGCCTGTAGACGAACACCATTGCTATGACTGCCTGTCCTCTCACTTAATGCATTGGAAATTTGACGCTACTTGATATATAGCGTAAAGAAATGCCAGTGCTTCCCTCAAAACACCGTTGTTGTTGTTTAAGATTCGCTAACCTGGAAAGAAACGTTCCAAGCAGCACGGGCTATGGTGAGCCCGCAGCTCAAATTACCACTCACCTCGATAATAACGCTTCCTCGGACTAATGAGCATGGACTTCGACACGTCAGGTGGATTGCGTCAAATTTGAAGTAGTTTTACCTACCAAAGGTGTACGAACCTAGAAAACTCGCACAATCTATCGACGCAGATCCTCATTAGTCAACGAAAGCGTCAATATTTCAGTGCTTTTAATTTCCTAGAACTTTGGAAGTTTTTAAGATGTGATAAAGAGCGTCAATTTTGCGATGCATTAAGTGAGAGGACAGGTATAAGGAGCTGTAGCAGGAAACTGTGGTCGTCTCTCGGAATGGATGACGGGAAACTGATCATCCGTGAAGGAGAATGAGGGGAAATTCTAGTCGTCTCTAAGAGAGGTTGAGGGGACACTGGTTGTCGTCTCTGGTAGAAGATATGGGATAACTGATCGTCTCTGTGAGAGGATGAGGGGAACTGGTTGTGGTCTCTTGGAGAGGATGTGGGGAAACTGTTCCTCTGAGACAGGATAAGCAGAAACGAGTCATTTAAGTGAGAGGATGAGGGAAACTAGTCGTCGTCTTTGGAAAAGAGAGGAAACTGGTCGTCGTCTCTGGGAAGATGAGGGGAAACTAGTCATCGTCACTGAGGGGATAAAGGGGAAACTCTGGTCATCTCTGCGAGAGGATGAGGGGAAACTCTAGTCGTCTCTGAAACATATTCCACATTGCGAAATCCGGAGGTCTTGATCAAATTTGAATGGATATTTGACCCCGTGCGAGCCGGCTTAGTCAAGTGGAA
>NW_025552388.1:0-48286 GCF_020424385.1 Procambarus clarkii
GGATGAGAGATGCGCAAGGAAGGGAAAAGTGATGGGAGGGATGGAGGGAAAGTCTGATGAAGAGTGACGGAAAAGCTCGCTGCTCAAGAGCAAACAATAAACGCTGTCTCAGTAGACATGTGAGTGTACTCACCTAAAGAGAGAGAGACGGAACTAAACCTGACAAAGCAAGGAAGTAAGAGAGAGAGAGAGAGAGAGAGAGAGTGAGGAAAGAGAAAGGAGACATGATAGAGACGTATCATGTCCCCTTTGTCAAACCCCGTACTGAGGAGGATTGACAGTGGAAAAAGAGGAAATGTTCTCATTGAATACCTCTTGAACAAGAGGACATCACGGATAGAAGTTTGAGACGCGGATGAATCATAGAGTTGTTTGCAAGTCTTCTTTTACAGTAAGAGTAGAGGGAGAATTGAACTAAAGGAGCAAGTTGTAGAAGTGAGTTATTGTTGTTGTCTTAGATTTAGCTACTTTGAACAAAATGTCCATGTAGCACGGGCTATGGTGAGCCCGTAATTGAGTTCGGTTACTCGCTATAACCTTGTTACTGTGATATTTGGGTCAAAGTTTAAAATGGAGGTGGGGTTTCCTCCTTTTTCTCTGTTTCTTTTTCGCTTCTGTTTTAACGCACTAGTTTTAGTCTTGTTTGAATAACATTATCTTGGTGGCGGATGTAGATGCAGAATGTTCACTAGTGAGTCCTATTCCTCAACGGCTTTTCTAATCATTGTAGTGGCTGTAGAATGTGCATGTAATGCAGCTGCTGTCGTTGGGTTAATGTTGAGTTTGATGTGCAGGGCTTCAGTAGCTTCACATTCCAGTAAGTAGTGTAATAGTGGCGCCTCTGCTTCTGTTCCACAGATATGACACTCTTTAACTATTGGGTTCATTACCTCCCAGTAGCACTTGTAACCAAGTCTGAGTCTGTATCAATGTCTCTGGATATCTTTTTGTCAGGCTTGAAAGAGTAGTAGCCAGTGGCTTGTTCGTACCATATCGCAGTGGCTCTTCCTTACGCTACTTTGGCTCTGTGGCGACTTTTGATAGTTGAGAATATTTTCTTTTTGATTTGCTCCTTAATCTGTGAGGAACTTGGAGGTATTTGAACCTGTACAACATGTAGAACAGTGGCAGTTTTTGCTAGTGAGTCTGCCTTTTCATTACCATCTATGCCACTGTGACTTGGTATCCAATTTAGAGTTATTGACAGACCTAGATTGTGTGCTTCTTTTCCTATATGTAGAATTTTCTGCGAGTTGTATATTATCTCTGTGTTGACTGGATAACAATGCCTGGAGCGAAGATTTAGAGTCGGTATGAATGATGACATTATGTAAATTATTCTCAATTGTATAGTTTATTGCCTCCTTCAGAGCATATAATTCTGTCTGCAAAGTTGAGCACCCACTATTCATGCTCCAGTAAGCTTCATGGTTGTTAGTGTAAACTGCTGCCCCAGCAGAACCTTTGTCTCTAGGAGTGAACTCCATTCTCAATATTAAAAGTAAGATATGATAGGGAAATTGGTCAGGTGACACTACATTAGATAACCGACTGCTAGAAAGGCGGGGCCCAAGAACTAATGCTCAGCAGGCTCACATGGGTGAACACACACACACACACACACACACACACACACACACACACACACACACACACACACACACACCTGTCATCAGCGGGGTCATCATTAGCAAGTACACCAATCAACTTTACACTTTACCCCTGCCACGACCTCCCTCCAACACTGCCACGCGCCGGCGCCCTTCCAACCGTCCTCCACACCTGTCTTCCTTTACCTGTCTGTCTATCTACTTAACTACCTTTCATACCTTGCTGTCTATCAGTCATAATTACCTGCCTGCCTGCCTGCCTGCCTCCCTGCCTGCCTGCCTCCCTCCCTCCCTCCCTGCCTGCCTCCCTCCCTCCCTCCCTCCCTCCCTCCCTCCCTGCCTGCCTGCCTGCCTGCCTCCCTCCCTCCCTCCCCCTCCCTCCCTCCCTCCCTCCCTCCCTGCCTGCCTGCCTGCCTGCCTGCCTGCCTGCCTGCCTCCCTCCCTGCCTGGCCCCTCCTGCCTGCCTGCCTGCCTGCCTCCCTCCCTCCCTGCCTCCCTCCTCCCTGCCTGCCTGCCTGCCTGCCTGCCTCCCTCCCTCCCTCCCTCCCTCCCTCCCTCCCTCCCTCCCTGCCTGCCTGCCTGCCTGCCTGCCTGCCTGCCTCCCTCCCTGCCTGCCTCCCTGCCTGCCTCCCTGCCTGCCTGCCTCCCTCCCTCCCTCCCTCCCTGCCTGCCTGCCTGCCTGCCTGCCTGCCTCCCTCCCTCCCTGCCTGCCTGCCTGCCTGCCTGCCTGCCTGCCTGCCTGCCTGCCTGCCTGCCTGCCCTGCCTCCCTGCCCCTCCCTGCCTGCCTGCCTGCCTCCCTTGTCTCCCTGCCTGCCTGCCTGCCTGCCTGCCTCCCTCCCTGCCTGCCTGCCTGCCTGCCTGCCTGCCTGCCTCCCTGCCTGCCTGCCTGCCTCCCTCCCTCCTCCCTCCCTCCCTCCCCCTGCCTGCCTGCCTGCCTCCCTGCCTCCCTCCCTCCCTCCCTCCCTCCCTCCCTCCCTCCCTCCCTCCCTGCCTGCCTGCCTGCCTCCCTGCCTGCCTCCCCCCTGCCTGCCTGCCTGCCTGCCCCTCCCTGCCTGCCCCCCCTGCCCCTCCCTCCCTCCCTGCCTGCCTGCCTGCCTGCCTGCCTGCCTGCCTCCCTGCCTGCCTGCCTGCCTGCCTGCCTGCCTCCCTGCCTGCCTGCCTGCCCTGCCTGCCTCCCTCCCTCCCCTGCCTGCCTGCCTGCCTCCCTCCCTCCCTCCCTCCTCCCTGCCTGCCTGCCCCCTCCCTGCCTGCCCCCCTCCCTCCCTCCCTCCCTCCCTCCCTCCCTCCCTGCCTGCCTCCCTGCCTCCCTCCCTCCCTCCCTCCCTCTCCCTGCCTGCCTGCCTCCTGCCTGCCTGCCTGCCTCCCTGCCTGCCTGCCTCCCTGCCTGCCTGCCTGCCTGCCTGCCTGCCTGCCTCCCTGCCTGCCTGCCTCCCTGCCTGCCTGCCTGCCTGCCTGCCTGCCTGCCTGCCCTGCCTGCCTGCCTGCCTGCCTGCTGCTGCCTGCCTCCCTGCCTGCCTGCCTGCCTGCCCCTGCCTCCCTCCCTGCCTGCCTCCCTGCCTGCCTCCCTCCCCCTCCCTCCCTCCCTCCCTCCCTCCCTCCCTCCCCTCCCTCCCTCCCTCCCTCCCTGCCTGCCTGCCTGCCTCCCTCCCTCCCTGCCTCCCTGCCTGCCTCCTGCCTGCCTGCCTGCCTGCCTGCCTGCCTGCCTGCCTGCCTGCCTGCCTGCCTGCCTGCCTGCCTGCCTGCCTGCCTGCCTGCCTGCCTCCCTCCCTCCCTCCCTGCCTGCCTGCCTCCCTCCCTCCCTCCCTCCCTCCCTCCCTCCCTCCCTCCCTCCCCCTCCCTCCCTGCCTGCCTGCCTGCCTGCCTGCCTGTCTCGCTTCCCTATCTCCCTACCTACATCTTTCCTAAACACCTACCTAGCGACCAGCAAATAGCGCTGACGAGGAAGTAGAGTGGCATGAGAAGCAGTAAGGGAAGATGGAAGGGGAAGGAAGGAAGGGGGTGGAAAGGGAGCGAGAGGAGGAAAGAAGAGGGGAAAGAGGAGAGTATAAAGCAGGAATTTATATACAAGTGAGAAGGGAATGCTTTAGTGAGAACGTGAATGGGAAATAAAGGCAAAGTGTATATGAGGTGAAGGTGAGTATGAGGTGAAAAAATATATATATATATATATATATATATATATATATATATATATATATATATATATATATATATATATATATATACATAATGACAGAAAATAAGACAGTTTAGACAGAAAGACTAACAACACGCCTCCAAGACGTCTTGGAGGCGTCAATACGCCTCCAAGACGTCTTGGAGGCGTCAATACGCCTCCAAGACGTCTTGGAGGCGTCAATACGCCTCCAAGAAAGAACTGCATAATTAATTTAGTATAAAAATCCATGAAAAATAAATTTTCATTCACTATTCTAACATAAAAAGAAACATTTGAGTCACAATTAACGGAACTCTAAACAGAATTTGAGGAGAGTGAACACCATCAAAATCTCGTCTAAAACCACCACCTTCTTTAGAATCTTAATTACTCAATTACTCACAACTTGATGTTGTGAGTAATTGAGTAATTAAGTAATTGAGATGGATTTTGGTCCATCCAAAATGGAGGCCTGGTCGAGGACCGGGCCGCGGGGACACTAAAGCCCCGAAATCATCTCAAGATAACCTCAAGATCCAGGGTGGACCAAAATGTCATCAATTCGTCATTTTCGTATTTGTGCGTTGGGTCTAATTACTAAGGAATAGTTATCTACTATTACTAACTGCATGGTTAGCTATCCAAAAGACGCGACTTGCTTTTAAAAGACGTAACTAGTAAGTAACTAACGTAATTATGTGATGGATATCTATTATATTAATGTTGATTATCGGGAGATGATAACACTATGTCGATCAGTAACAACAAATTGAGGGTAGTTCACTATCTTTGTTATTCTACTTGGGGCCAAAATGTAAGTTACCCCATGAGGTTATCTTGAGATGGTTATCTTGAGATGGTTGTCTTGAGATGGTTATCTTGAGATGGTTATCTTGAGATGGTTATCTTGAGATGGTTATCTTGAGATGGTTATCTTGAGATGATTTCGGGGGTTTAGTGTCCCCGCGGCCCGGTCCTCGACCAGGCCTCCACCCCCAGGAAGCAGCCCGTGACAGCTGACTAACACCCAGGTACCTATTTTACTGCTAGGTAACAGGGGCATAGGGTGAAAGAAACTCTGCCCATTGTTTCTCGCCGGCGCCTGGGATCGAACCCGGGACCACAGGATCACAAGTACAGTGTGCTGTCAGCTTGGCCGACCGGCTCCCATCCTCCCATGAGTAAATCAGTCAGTTACTCAACTGATGAGTAGTTTCTAACTCACCATCTTCTAGACACGAGTAAATTAAAGAAACGGAGCAGGTAAACTTGACTATAGTTCAATAAATGCAATAATTAAAAAGTAATTGCATAACGGGGGAGCCGGTCGGCCGAGTGGACAGCACACTGGCTTGTGATCCTGTGGTCCTGGGTTCGATCCCAGGCGCCGGCGAGAAACAATGGGCAGAGTTTCTTTCACCCTATGCCCCTGTTACCTAGGAGTAAAATAGGTACCTGGGTGTTACTCAGCTGTCACGGGCTGCTTCCTGGGGGTGGAGGCCTGGTCGAGGACCGGGCCGCGGGGACACTAAAGCCCCGAAAATCATCTCAAGATAACCTCAAGATAACGTGTTATATCAGAAATTGGAATACACGCAGAAATCACAATAACCTGATAGATCAAATGAACAAATCCACAAGGGCCGTGATGAGGGGTTCGAACCTACGCCCGGGACCCCAGATGCGCCATAGTCAACTATGCCACCATGGTAAACAAAAATTGCAACCGGGAGTGTTACTGGGCAGGAGGTTCGAAACCTCTTCACGGCCCTCGTGGGTTTGTTCACCTGAAATTGGAAACTTTTTTTTTCCCCTCGCTCTTATCACCCTTGTAAGGCAAACTCAATGGTCCAATTATTGTTGTTTGTGTATAGTTAGCGGGTCGTTAGTGATCTCATCTGACTATCAGAACATCACGCATCGTTCGGCTGGGTACGAATATTCGGATGTTTTCGAAGCGAACTGACCTTCCCTTGTCTAAATGAGGCTGTTTGATATATGTGTAGTTTAGCCTCCCCTTCCCCCCCCTTGACTATCCCCCCCCCCAGTCTATCTCCCCCCCCTTGTCTATCTCCCCCCCCTGTCTATCTCCCCCCCCCCTGTCTATCTACCCCCACCCCCGGTCTATCTCCCCTTCCTCGTCTACATCTCTCTTTAACATCATAATTTAATTATCGTATTCAACAATTCAGGGGTTTTGTTATGTTATCTCCGTTTTCTTTCCACCTGGAGCTTATTAACCCCCAACTCTGATATTCTGTGTGTGTCGGGGGGGTAATGGCGCACTCCTCTCTCTCTCGATTGTATGCATTCGGGGCTCATCCACCTCCGAATTGGACTTGACCTTTATCCTCGCGAGCAGGTGAATGGGCCTCACCTGTAATTACCTCTTACGTATCACTCCGTCTTAAACGTGTAATTTCTCCGGCAGTATTTATATACTTTGGTGTGTTTGTGAGGCGTTTCTCTAGGAACTTGTCTTGCTCGACGCGGCGTCTTGATACAAACAAAATGTTGTATCTGATATTTTGTTAGTAATGTTAGATACTTTGTATAATTTTTGTGATTTTTGGGTTTGGTTACACGTGTTTGCCTAATGACAGGTGTTTAAAGTTACACGTGTCTGTTAGCCAATAATGGCAGGTGTTTATAGTTACACGTGTCTGTTAGCCCCTAATGACAGGTGTTTAAAGTTACACGTGTCTGTTAGCCCCTAATGACAGGTGTTTATAGTTACACGTGTCTGTTAGCCCCTAATGACAGGTGTTTAAAGTTACACGTGTCTGTTAGCCCCTAATGACAGGTGTTTAAAGTTACACGTGTCTGTTAGCCCCTAATGACAGGTGTTTATAGTTACACGTGTCTGTTAGCCCCTAATGACAGGTGTTTAAAGTTACACGTGTCTGTTAGCCCCTAATGACAGGTGTTTAAAGTTACACGTGTCTGTTAGCCCCTAATGGCAGGTGTTTAAAGTTACACGTGTCTGTTAGCCCCTAATGGCAGGTGTTTAAAGTTACACGTGTCTGTTAGCCCCTAATGGCAGGTGTTTAAAGTTACACGTGTCTGTTAGCCCCTAATGGCAGGTGTTTAAAGTTACACGTGTCTGTTAGCCCCTAATGACAGGTGTTTAAAGTTACACGTGTCTGTTAGCCCCTAATGACAGGTGTTTAAAGTTACACGTGTCTGTTAGCCCTAATGACAGGTGTTTAAAGTTACACGTGTCTGTTAGCCCCTAATGACAGGTGTTTAAAGTTACACGTGTCTGTTAGCCCTAATGACAGGTGTTTAAAGTTACACGTGTCTGTTAGCCCCTAATGACAGGTGTTTAAAGTTACACGTGTCTGTTAGCCCCTAATGACAGGTGTTTATAGTTACACGTGTCTGTTAGCCCCTAATGACAGGTGTTTATAGTTACACGTGTCTGTTAGCCCCTAATGACAGGTGTTTATAGTTACACGTGTCTGTTAGCCCCTAATGACAGGTGTTTATAGTTACACGTGTCTGTTAGCCCCTAATGACAGGTGTTTATAGTTACACGTGTCTGTTAGCCCCTAATGACAGGTGTTTATAGTTACACGTGTCTGTTAGCCCCTAATGACAGGTGTTTATAATTAAATATAGATATAATAAAGGGGAATAACAGGTACTCGGTGAAGGAGAAGTTATTCAGTTTCTCCTTAAAACATCTGTATATAGTCACTTTCTCCTACCACCTTAAAATGTTTACAAGTTTACTTATCATATATGTCATTTACTTGGACAACCGGAGCCTCGAACCGCCGACCACGTAAACCGTACCCACGAAGCTCTACCCACTGAGCCACCAAGAGACCCATTAAAAAGAAATGTTACCCAAAGGGTTTGATGGTTAGCAGTTTATATAATGTTGGAGAACATAGTGGTGGAGTTGGACAAGATGGAGGAGTTGGAGGACATAATGGTGGAGATAGTCAATAGATTTTGTGACTGAAAGAATAGTGTTGGTGATGGAAGGGATGGTGGTGAATGGAGGTGATAGTGAGGTGTTGTGATGGTGAAGGGGTTGATGGTGAATCTGATGGTGTAGTTGTGGTGAGTGAAAGTGAGGGGGGGGGGTGGTTTTGGAGGGGCATTGTGGTAGTGGTGGTTATCCATTGTGAGGAGTGAGAAAATGAGAGTAAAATAAAAGTAGAAGATGTTTGCGGGAGAAAATGAGGGAGAGAATGAGGAGGGCGATATTGTGATGAGATGGAGCAAGAGGCAAGGCAGAGAAGAGGAGGAGGAGGAGGGAGAGGTAACTAGTGGAGAGAGAGACAGGGAGAGGAGGAGGAAGTAGAAAGTGAGGGAAAGGAGAAGAAGTGAGTTTCTGGAACAGGAAAGGAATAGGAGAAGAAACAAGTGATAAATCAACGAAGAGGGAAAAATGAAACGAAAGTGAGAACGAATAAGAAAGAGCTTAGAGGCGAAAAGGAAATTGAAAAGGAGAAAGAAAGGGAAGGAAATATGGACAAGAAAAGTCCTAGAAAAACGTACCACACACCTCGTTTGAGTTCAAGCACTCGTCAGAGAGGATTGACTGGGCAAAAATCTATTCGGCCCCCCTGTTCATCCAGCAGCAATTGGGGACCTGGTTCAAAACCAATTGGCGGATCGTGTTCCAAGGAAAACGAGTAAGGTTAGGCTTACCACGAGCTATGGGAAGAGAATGGAAAAGTAGGTGGTAACAGGTAACAGGAGAGAGAGAGAGAGAGAGAGAGAGAGAGAGAGAGAGAAATGAGTATGTGAGGGAAGGGGCAGAAAGGAAAGGACTTCATTATTAGCAGGGAAGATAATGAGAGGCAATGAAGAAAAGGAGATGCAAAATAGTGAGAAGCATGGGATAGTGAGAAACCCAAGGGAGGGTGAGAGAGGTAAAAGAGAGAGTGATAATGGAGAGAGCCCAACCACTTCTACCCACCACCAACAATGGGCCAGTGCGGGAACCCCAGCAGCCGGCATTCAAAGTCTAAATCAAAGCGTTTATTTTGCCTCAAAAAAGCCCGCGAAAATATCCAACATTTTCTCAATTTTTAATTTTCTCAAATTATTCATACATATTCATCTCATTAATTGATAAATCAAGTTAATGTACTCAACAAAAGAGTGCATATGTGGATTTACAACACATAAAAGTGTTTATTTTTTTTTCTACCACAAACGTGGCCAGACATTTACAATGCTAACCAGCATTGTAAATGTGTGGTACACTTGCCCATATATATATATATATATATATATATATATATATATATATATATATATATATATATATATATATTAGTATATTTTGGTAGCAGTCTTTCCTGTAGACATATATTATTAAATATGACCGAAAAAGCACAACTATATTCTACCCACCTCAAGACTCCGCTCCTGTAACAAACTAGGCTGTTGTAAGAATTATCCAGAGTGGTTTATCGACAAAAGAGAATGGGAAGCTGAGCCGCATGGTGACCTGACCCCCAGGGGAATTCGCGGTGGAAATAACCGACGCTTTGTTCATAACTGCGTATAATGAATCATCCTATAGTATTCAGTAATTTAGAGAAAATTAGCCTTTATTCATTTTGCATTAAAATTGTATTGTATAATAGTACTGGATACAATATCAAGAGTATTCTAATTATTGAGTTTAAGTCACCATCAGTGACGTCACGAATCAGATCTAACTTTTAAGGCGGAGTGACCGGCGGTCATAGGTCAGCAGGGTTGACATGTCTAATATTTCTCAAAGTTTTAATAACCATTTTTGTGATCGGGAACAGCTTTGCCGTTAGATGTTTGTGTAATCTAATTAAAGTAAAATAATTCAACCAGTCTGGATCAATTCAGTATAAACAGAGTTTAATTGTTATAACTTAACCTTGCTAAAGTAACTGGGTAAGCGAGGCGGAAGGATACAATACTCTGTCTGGGGTAGTCCAGACAAGAAAAAAATCAGTGTGAATACGGGAGCAGCTGGGAGAGGTCAAACATCTTACCTCTCCCCAAGACCAGCACAACATCTTAGCTGGAAAACATAGAGGTATAGTTGCTATGGTTATGTATAGAAATAGTCTTCTCATTTGCCACTCAGGTCAAGTAGGGAGTGTTAAAGTGATAGGGAGTGAACATATTTAGATTTTGTTTTAGTTTTCTTTTAATAAATTAAATTTGTTATTAATTTGCATTTTATTGTTTCCATGTGTTTTATGTGTATACTTGTCCTGGTCACGTGGTCCACACGAGGCAGAGTTGCATTGGGCGCCGATTCTAACATCGAATCGGAATTATCATTACCGTGTAATTTATTCCACACTCAAGGTCATCGTTTATAGTGGGGATCAAGCCCCTAGGTTGATTAATTAGCGTGATCGATCCAGACCTCGATCATTGCTCTTGTATTACTGGTCTGGTGGTGGCAGCAGAGGTGACTCTAGGGTTTTGTTCAGAGCTTAGGTCACGTCATACTGGGTGTAGAATCCTAAGTCGGTCAATCGTCTTAGGACCACGTGGCGTGGAGTTGGCTTTGTTAAAAGTTTTGGAGTCCCTTGGTTTAGAAATAAAAAGTAAGAATACGGGTAGAGGGAGTAGAAGGTAGAGAAGTAAAGAGAGAGGAACCCAAACCCGTGTTACAATGGTGCACAGCGGTGGTTTCAACAATTTTGTTTGAAATTGTTGAAAGGCTCACGCGTCTAGCCGTTCGAACACGTGCGCGGATGCTAAGGAGACAGCCGCGGGCCAGGATTAGCAGTGCGCCCCACAACAGTGCGGTTGAGTGGGGATTGGCGAATCTTGGGTCATGCGGGCTGATATGATTAAGGTTTAGTTAGTAAGATTAGGCTGTTAAACTAGATTTTTTGAAAAGGAGACCGCTCCGAGTTGATTGGACTGGGTACCATACTCGACCCATTGCAATTAATTCAGAGGTGTTGGGAGCCACCATACTCTCAACAGCAGTTCCTTGAGGGCTGTCGAGGGCGGATATATCTGTGGGACGCCAGTAGATAGTCCGAGGGCGTTATTAGACGACCCAAAACGCTAGGAAAAACGTAATCCGTGAAGGGCGTTGCGGCCTCCGAGGGACGGACTAGTAACCTACCTAGCAGCGATTCAACAACTAAGTGATCGCACACTTAGTGGAGGTTGAGTCGTCCCTAGTCATAATTGTTGCTGAAAGCTGCGTGTCGCTCTGTTGGAACCTAGATGGTGTGGCCTCTAGGCTAGGTGTGGTACGGCGAGCCGGTAGGAACAATTATAAGATTAAGTCGAGTGCATTTTTTTAATTAAGTATACTTAAATTTATAAAGTAATTTCCGTTTATTTGCGTTGTTCTAGATTAATTTTTTTCCCCTAAATTCAATCCCCGGTTAAAAAAAAAAAAATTTTTTTTATCAAAGTGTTTAGCATTTTCTTGCATATTAGGCTAAGTGCGTACGTTAAGTTTTGCTATTCCCTGTTGTATTAGTCTAAGTCAGAGGCGTTGTTGCTAGAGTGTAGTTAATCCTCTGGACTTAGGGCTATGTGTCGGTCACGATAGATAAGTGAAGGAGTTTAAGGGATAGTAAGTTGCGTGTAAATGTTATTTGTCCGTGGAATATTTCTAAGTATTTTGGGATAAGTTTTCGGCTAAGTCAATGTCGGAAAGTCGTTAACTGTAATTAATTTGTATTCGTGGGTCACGTGTATGATCTGGGCGTCATTAGGATTCCCCAGTCGATGCGAGTGATATTTTCTAGTTTTTACCAGTAAGACGGTAAAATTGTGTTTGTAGACTTAGAATTCTGTTTTCAGTAGAAACGTAGGTGGAAAATTTTCTAAGTCCAGCTTGGGCTAGAATCTGACTTTTTGGCGGAAATTCTAATTTTCATGTTTCGTGTATATTCTGGGGTCAGTATTACTCTCTAGTGCGCGCAAGGGACGTAATTCTGTTCGTAAAGCATTAAACAGTGATAATTACATTTTTGCCGAATTTAGTTATTTTTCGAGAAAATCGTGTCGTAATTTTGTCAGAGTCCATTTGAGGTGAAAATCTCGGATTTTGACGAAAATTCGAATTAGTGAGTGTTGAAACCGCCCGAAGTGTCAGTATTGTTCTGTATACAACGTCAGTAGTAAATAATAACGTATTTATATCTGGAAACGAGAAACCCAAATTTTTGTGAATTAAAGGAGTTTTGTGATATTTGGGGTGATAGAAATTTTTTTCCCTCGGAGTCAGAAAAATTGGCAGAGTCCAGCAATTGAGTAAAAACGCAGTTTTTGATAAAAATTCAATTTTTAGTAAGCATTTATAGGTCCTGGGTGTCTATATTAATCGCTAGAGCGGTTTATTAACGTAAAACTAGTTATTTTCCTTCAGAACAAAAATTTTGATTTTTCAGCGTTTAAGCGAAAAAGCGCGGGACTTAGTTTTTTTTCAGCGCAGCTGGTCCCGCTCCATCAGTCATCAGTGGCCACGCTGCTCACTTCAAGCGCGTTTAGTATTCAAGTACAGTAAATATTCTTTATTACTCCATCACGAGTGCTGCGCGTTAGTTGCGTTATCATTTAAATTGTTTTATATAAATTAGATTCTTTAATTTTTTTTAACGTAAAGGACTTAGGTTTCAGCAATAGAACTGCGGGATATTTCACGGTCAGACACGAGTGCGGGGCAGACACTCATTCATTGGATTCACTTCAGCGATTCTCTCGATAAATCGTTGTATTTCCTATTTTGGGAATTTAGTAGTTTTCTCTTAGAATAGAGTTGTGATTTTTTATTTGTGTAAGATCACGGTTGTAGTGAGTCAGGGTCGAGGGTGTACTAAAGGGTAGTTTAGAAGAGACGTGGCACACCAGGAATCACAGAAAATGTTTAACCCAGATAATGACCAGTCAGTAGGGACCAGTGGGAGTGGAAGTGGAAGTGTAGAGGACAGCACCTCTTCCGACACCACTGGGGACCACCTAGGTACACCTCATCCGTCACTACAACAACCCCAACCCCATCCTCAATTCCCATACCAACCCCATCCTCAATTCCCATACCAACCCCATCCTCAGTTCCCATACCAACCCTTCCCCCAACCCCAGGCCACTCCATACCCATTCCAACCCCAGGCCACCCCATACCCATACCAACCCCAGGCCACCCCATACCCATACCAACCCCAGGCCACCCCATACCCATACCAACCCCAGGCCACCCCATACCCATACCCATTCCAACCCCAGGCCACCCATACCCATACCCATTCCAGCCCCAGGCCACCCCATACCCACCCCAACCCCAATCCACACCCCAGCCTGAGGTCACCCACACCATACCTCAACCCCAACCTCCATCCACACCCCAACCCCAGGCCACCCACACCATACCTCAACCCCAACCTCAATCCACACCCCAACCCGAGGCCACCCACACCATACCTCAACCCCAACCTCCATCCACACCCCAACCCCAGGCCACCCACACCATACCTCAACCCCAACCCCAGGCCGCCACAGCCTTAGACAGGCAGATGCGCACGGAGACGCCGGGCACTCAGTTGTCGCCATACGTAGAGGCGTTAAGTAAAGGCGAGGGAGCCAAGCCGAGGAACTGTGGCGCGGGTTCATCAGGCGGGAAGCAGCCCTCAGCTGCAAGTTCGAGCCACCCTGCGCGGGGTACCAACAGAGATCCGCGGAGGTGTTACTCCTGCTGGAAGCGCGGGCATATACAGAGGGATTGCGAAGTCACTCCTACGAAAGCATGAAAGCAGGCTCCTAGTGATGGTAGGCCTACTTTTGAGGTGAAAGTGGAAGGTGTGAGATTGACAGCTTTTGTTGATACAGGAAGCCAGGCAACGGTAATTAAAAAGTCAGCCTTCAGCAATTTTAAGTATGCACGTCTTCAACGTTGCGCAAAGACATTAACAGCAGTCAATGGGGAAAAGATTGAGATCGTAGGTCAAGGTACAGTTAATTTTGAGATTGATGGGGAATTGCAGCCTCACACATGTACGATCGTAGAGAACCTTGATTTTCCTGGTCACATCTTAATGGGAACTGATTTTCTGTCGCGATTTGATTATTCCTTGTCTGCTCAAAAAGGGGCTAGGAACTGCAGGTTGCAGTTGGGACAGACTTCCTACCCAGTGGAGATGATCGACCATCCCCCAGTTGTAGCTTCAATTAAGAGGAAGCTGAAATATAATGCGCACTATCCAAAATTGATTTTTAAGTCTCTTCCAGACACAGTTAAGAGGTCATGCGCATTGCATGCATTGACCAAACAGAGTTGCCCACCACATTCTGTTAAATTTATTAAAGTAGCCGTGGGACGTCACATACAACCAGGTACCACCCTTCAGGTGGCTGGGAGATGTGATAGTTTATTAATTCCTCATCACTTAGTTGTAGTGCTCGATAAAGGTGCACTCATTCCAGTTGTCAATCTTTCACATAAGACTTTTCGCTTCAGGGCAGGTGATAGGGTATCTCAGGGAACCATGGTGGAGGACACAGAAATCTTTCACCATGAGTCAGCTGAGACGCCAGCCGTCACTGCACAATGTAGTGCACTGAATATGTTGAACACTAAAACACCATCCAAAGTACAATACGAAACGAGAAATGTTGCACAGAATGTAGAGGAAGTGGAAAAATTAATTTCAGCACTTGATTTGCAACATGTTGCACAGGCGGATAGGAAGGCACTGAGAGGAGTTTTACGAAAATTCCCGAAATTGTTTGCGACAGAGGATGACCAGATTGGTCTCCTTGATAAGATCGAGCACACCATTCCAACTGGTGACCATTTGCCTGTGTACACAAGACAGTGGAGGTTGCCGGAACAGGCAAAGAACATTATCAGGGAGGAGTGCCAGAAAATGTTGAGACAGGGCGTGATAGAGCCTAGTACGTCACCGTGGCTCTCTCCTGTTGTGCTAGTTCGGAAACCGGACGGTAGTTATCGTTTCTGTGTTGACTACCGGAAGGTGAACGAATTAACTAAGGGTGATGTGTATCCGTTGCCCCGAATACAGGAGATAATAGATCAATTTGGTGCTGCTAAGTATTTCTCAACTCTTGACGCAAAATCGGCGTATTGGGCGATTCCGGTGGCAGAACAAGATAGGGAAAAAACAGCATTCTCGGATGGTAGGCACACTTATCAATTCCGTAGGATGCCGTTTGGTTTGAAGACAGCGCCTTCGTCGTTTCAGAGGGCCATCAACTTTATCCTTAGTCCGGTACTGGGTAGGCATTCTTTAGCGTACCTGGATGATGTTGTGATATATTCCAGGACGTTTGAGGAACACCTACAGGACTTGACTGAGACTTTGAAGTTGTTAGATCAGGCAGGTTTCAGGCTGAATGTTCAGAAGTGCACCTTGGCGGCTCAGAAATTCAAATTTCTGGGGTTCCAGGTGTGCCCAGACGGTATCCGACCTGACCCAGATTCTTGCCGCGCCATTGCTGACATGCCTACTCCAAGGACAGCAAAGGACGTGCGTAGGTTTTTGGGGGCGGCCGGATATTTTCGTCGTCACATTGAAGGTTTCGCTGGCATTTCAGCACCCCTGACTGATCTGACAAAGAAAAATGCGAAGTTTGTGTGGAAATCAGAACATGACGAGGCCTATCGCAAACTGAAAGACCAACTAATCACGACACCGGTATTGGCTATTCCTGATTTTGAGAAAGAGTGGGAAGTGCACACTGACGCCAGCGGTATTGCTATTGGCGGGTGCTTAATTCAGCGAGACGCAGATAATTTACCCCATCCAGTAGCCTATTTCAGTAGGAAGGTCAAAGGACCTGAAGTTCGTTATTCAGCTACGGATCGGGAGGCACTGGCAGTAGTAGAATCAGTTAGGTATTTCGAGCCTTACCTATTTCAGCGGCATTTTGTAATCTACACAGACCATCGAGCGTTAACACACATATTTAAAAAGCGAACGAAATGCCCACGAATGTCACGCTGGTCTCACGAACTTTCGGCCCACTCATTCCAGATCTTGTACAAGCCTGGTCCAGCACATGTTGTGCCAGATACGCTAAGTAGAAATATAGCGGCAGTACAGATTAATGAAAACATTGAAACCATTCCATCGGATAAAATGAGAGAATACCAGATGAACGAGCCTAGATGGAAAGAGATTATTGAGTATTTAGAGGGAGGAAAATACCCCAAAAAGAAAAAGAATTTACCTATACATGATTTTGAGATGAAACAGGGCGTCCTGTATTATGTTAATAGCCAGAATGATAGGGCAGTATTTCAGCTAGTTATTCCGGACGCGTTGCGGTCATCAGCGTTAAAGCTTGCGCATGCTTCAAAAATTGCAGGGCATCCGGGGATCTTTAAAACGCACTTAAAAGCAAAGTCTCTATTTTATTTTCCAGGATTACTTTCTGAGGTAATCAATTTCGTGAAGTCGTGCCCTCGTTGCCAGAGGAGGAAAGGTACCCTTAAGGTACAAGCCCCACTTCAGGAATTTCCTGAAATTCGTGAACCGTTAGATCGTGTGGGGGCCGATCTGATTGATTTACACCACAGTCATTCAGGTAACAGATATGTGTTGGTGCTAGTTGACCATCTGTCTAGATACACTACACTAGTTGCATTACCTCAGAAGGATTCTCGTACGGTTGCAGATGCGTTCTTGCGTAGGTTCGTTACTGTATTCGGACCTCCTAAAGTTTTAGTCTCTGACCGGGGTCAAGAATTCAATGGGAATATATTTAGAGAAGTTTGTAAGATTTTAGAGACAACTTCGGCTTTTACAACAGCCTACCACCCACAAGCAAACGGAATGACGGAACGGACTAATCGTTCAGTCAAGGATATGCTTGCAATCCTTGCTGAACATGATGCAAACACCTGGGATGAACACCTACCCTATGTTCAGTTCGCCTTGAATACTGCCATCCACCAATCAATTAACACCCAACCACTTCATTTGTTTACTGGTAATTCATGCAATTTCCCGTCAGGTCTGCTTAACAGACATAATGTTGCATACGGGGAGGACTATCCTTCAGAGGTCCTTGGAAAAATGAGAAATGCATGGAATATTGCAGCTGAAGCGTCCAAGAAGGCACGGACTCGGTATGCTCATTTTTATGACAAGAAAGTGCGCCCTCTTGAGTTGACGGAAGGAAGCCTCGTATTGAGAGTGAATGAGGCTGCGCCCGCCAATCAGAGCAGGAAACTAGCTCCGAGGTGGCGAGGACCATATAGAGTAATTAAAAGGGCGGGGCCGGTTAATCTTGTTATAAAAGGAGTGTTCGAGGACCAGGTGGAAAGGACAATTCACGTAAATAAATTGAAACATTATCATGCTAGAGAGGAATTAGAACTGCCTTCAGCGGGTCTAGTTCCTGACTCAGCAGTGCTGACTCATGGCTTCACCGACGAGTCAGAAGATGAGGATGACCCTCTGTCATCGCTCATCAGTAGTCAGGTGCAGTCTCGCCACCCTATGGTGACGAGATCTCGCGCTATACAGTAAAGTAACTTCCTTGGTTAGTATAATTTAGTATTCATTAGATTTTCCTGTAAAGGCAATGAGATGTACTATGTCTATACTTGACTCAGGTAGCAACTTTTACCGTGCTCTGGGGTTCCACCTCCACCAAACCCAGAGTATATCTATGCTTCCGCTGTGTTGTGTCTGTCTGTTCCCAGGTCTGATTGGTACACCGACCCAGTTGTTCCAGCCACACGTGAACCCTTGTCTGTAAAGACCGAGGGGGGAGGCACGTTACACAAAGCCCTCCCCCCACCAGACCCAGTAACCCATACATCAGTTACTTTGGGGATGAGTGACTGTCCAAGAGTCACCCGGCCGACGCCTCACGTCACTAACGAGGTTGTCAGGGCCAGCGAGCTGTCCACATTATAGCAGTCACCGGAGGTGCCATACAACGCCGGGGTAGCTGTCTCGAGATCACCACTACCCACCTGCTGCGTCATCAAGACTGCAGCCATTCCAGCAGTGTTGGAGGAGAGGTCAAGAAATGGAAAGCACGTAGCAGTACTCAAGAATTTCGCCGGAAGATTAATGATTACGTCATCTGAAGTAACAAGAAAGCGGAAGTAAGGCGGTCACAGGTGGAAGGCACGGTTTCCCTACAGAGTACCGGGACTCGCCAATAGAAGGTCGCAAAATTGTCTCCTTTGGCCTAAAGTCGGCGGTACGAGGGTATACACAGTTGGTGTTTACGGCCTAGTAACCTGGTGACATCAAGAAACGCCTGAGATGACGTGAGCAATGATGGAAGACGAGATTCACCTGTTCTGCAAACAAGCAACCCGCCTCTACGACCTTCTGACACCACTCCTGCTAAGAGACACCGTTGGTACATCCAGTCCTGCTCTGCTGTGGTCATCTGCGACAAGTTTAACATCAAGACTGCCGTGTGAACTGTGATTGATACGAAGGCGTGTGGACTGTCGAGAGCAAGATTAATGGCCGAAGTAACAGTATTCTACAGCTGTCACTTGGCACTCCGCTCTACTACACTCTGTCGTCATTCAGGAGTACCGGATGGGAGTACAAGAGGACCAGGTATTGATGTCTACACATGGGGAGAAGCAAGATCGACACCGTCATCGTCAGCGACTACATTCAGCATCCAGCAGCATCGATTTTTTTTTCTCGTTTACTCAATATGAACAATTGATACAAACAACAAAGTTGGCTCTGAACATCTGTGTAAAGAACATCTGGACACTTTTGTTTAAATGTTGAAAAACAGAGTTAGAATCACAATATTTTTTAAATGTTGAAAAACAGATTTAAAATAATTCTGGTATAACATATGAATTTTACTCTATAAATTGGTCAGTAATCAAAATCGAAGCCCCTGTGTAATTGTCTCAGCCCAGAACAAACGGTTATGGAAAATTATGTTGTGCTATTTTTTTCAGAATGTTTGAACACAGGAGAGGCGGACCAATATAAACGTTGACACTTCTAGTGAGTGAGAACACTTGGCTGTACAGTCAGCTGAAACCTGTGATATAGTATAGGAATTTTTTTTTTTATTTTTAGATACATGTAATAAACGTTAGGTGTGTTCCTTAACATGTCAAGTTTGACATTGATGGGGAGTGGTTAGTACACGGATGTGAACTTGATAGTTCCGTAGTACGCTCCCGGATGACTGAAAGTTCAGTCTGAACTTATAACTTTAATGGTTGTTTGAGCACGGTGTGGCCGGCTCTAGAGGACACATGGACTTGGCTAGTGAAGAGCCAAGAGAGTTTAATAGCTAGTTTTTGATGGTAGAGTAGGGACATGTTATTTAGCTATGTCAGTAAGGGTAGGATGTATGTTTCCTGATATTGGAGGATTGCTGTCAGTTGACAGCTGAGAAATTTATGAAATATGAACATGTTCATTATGATGTTGGACTATTATTTGTCAAATTTTATTAGTTAGGTTAGCTTTTGTTTGTGGCATGAGTTGAATTGTGGGTTTGGATACTAAACCTCGTGAATTTTAACAAATTAACAAGGTTTACTAAGTGCTTGTGCGGGGGGGTTGTAACAAACTAGGCTGTTGTAAGAATTATCCAGAGTGGTTTATCGACAAAAGAGAATGGGAAGCTGAGCCGCATGGTGACCTGACCCCCAGGGGAATTCGCGGTGGAAATAACCGACGCTTTGTTCATAGCTGCGTATAATGAATCATCCTATAGTATTCAGTAATTTAGAGAAAATTAGCCTTTATTCATTTTGCATTAAAATTGTATTGTATAATAGTACTGGATACAATATCAAGAGTATTCTAATTATTGAGTTTAAGTCACCATCAGTGACGTCACGAATCAGATCTAACTTTTAAGGCGGAGTGACCGGCGGTCATAGGTCAGCAGGGTTGACATGTCTAATATTTCTCAAAGTTTTAATAACCATTTTTGTGATCGGGAACAGCTTTGCCGTTAGATGTTTGTGTAATCTAATTAAAGTAAAATAATTCAACCAGTCTGGATCAATTCAGTATAAACAGAGGATAATTGTTATAACTTAACCTTGCTAAAGTAACTGGGTAAGCGAGGCGGAAGGATACAATACTCTGTCTGGGGTAGTCCAGACAAGAAAAAAATCAGTGTGAATACGGGAGCAGCTGGGAGAGGTCAACCATCTTACCTCTCCCCAAGACCAGCACAACATCTTAGCTGGAAAACATAGAGGTATAGTTGCTATGGTTATGTATAGAAATAGTCTTCTCATTTGCCACTCAGGTCAAGTAGGGAGTGTTAAAGTGATAGGGAGTGAACATATTTAGATTTTGTTTTAGTTTTCTTTTAATAAATTAAATTTGTTATTAATTTGCATTTTATTGTTTCCATGTGTTTTATGTGTATACTTGTCCTGGTCACGTGGTCCACACGAGGCAGAGTTGCATTGGGCGCCGATTCTAACATCGAATCGGAATTATCATTACCGTGTAATTTATTCCACACTCAAGGTCATCGTTTATAGTGGGGATCAAGCCCCTAGGTTGATTAATTAGCGTGATCGATCCAGACCTCGATCATTGCTCTTGTATTACTGGTCTGGTGGTGGCAGCAGAGGTGACTCTAGGGTTTTGTTCAGAGCTTAGGTCACGTCATACTGGGTGTAGAATCCTAAGTCGGTCAATCGTCTTAGGACCACGTGGCGTGGAGTTGGCTTTGGTTTAGAAATAAAAGTTTTGGAGTCCCTTGGTTTAGAAATAAAAGTAAGAATACGGGTAGAGGGAGTCAAAGAACAAATCCACAAGTGTCTGGGATGCTCCCGGAGCAGGTTCGAAGTCACGGCCCTTGTGGAGAGTATTTTCAAAAGAGTTGCACATTCCTTATAAACCCGTGTTACAGTGGTGAACATCCACCAGAGTACGACATCTTTCCTGAATGTGAGATGAAGTAGAATAGTGATGCTACAGGGAGGTAGAGAAGAGAAGGCCTCGTAGCCTGGTGGATAGCGCGCAGGACTCGTAATTCTGTGGCGCGGGTTCGATTCCCGCACGAGGCAGAAACAAATGGGCAAAGTTTCTTTCACCCTGAATGCCCCTGTTACCTAGCAGTAAATAGGTACCTGGGAGTTAGTCAGCTGTCACGGGCTGCTTCCTGAGGGTGGAGGCCTGGTCGAGGACCGGGCCGCGGGGACACTAAAGCCCCGAAATCATCTCAAGATAACCCATCAGAGCGAGTAAAGATTGATGTCAGGAGAAGACGGAGGAGATAGGCCATAAGGAGATAGGGGAGAAGAGCAGAAGATGTGAACTGGAGAAGGAGAGAGAAAATGGAAGAGCCTAGCAGAAAGATAGGAAAATAAGAGAGAAGATGGATGATGGTAGGAAAGAGGTAGTAGAGAAGGGTATGAGAGGCAATAGAGGAAGATTTGAGAGGTAGTAGAGGGTGATAATCGACTTGATATAACGGTCCAGGAGGGACCGAAACGTCGTCGTCTCCTAATTTTCTAGTGTGTGGTTTGGTCTTCAGAGGAGGGTGCTGAGAGGGGGCTGAGAGAATGTTGCTGAGGATGAATTGAGTTGGGTCAGGAGGTTTCCTGAGAGGTGGAGGGTTGTTGAGATTTCCTTTAGGTTTTTATGTTTTTTCAAGGCAAAGTAGGGCTGGACAGTGTGTGTGTGTTATCTTGAGGTTATCTTGAGATGATTTCGGGGCTTTAGTGTCCCCGCGGCCCGGTCCTCACCTTGAGCTACCTTGAGGTGCTTCCGGGGCTTAGTGTCCCCGCGGCCCGGTCGTCGACCAGGCCTCCTGGTTGCTGGACTGATCAACCAGGCTGTTAGACGCGGCTGCTCGCAGCCTGACGTATGAGTCACAGCCTGGTTGATCAGGTATCCTTTGGAGGTGCTTATCCAGTTCTCTCTTGAACACTGTGAGGGGTTTGCCAGTTATGCCCCTTATGTGTAGTGGAAGCGTGTTGAACAGTCTCGGGCCTCTGATGTTGATAGAGTTCTCTCTCAGAGTACCTGTTGCACCTCTGCTTTTCAACGGGGGTATTCTGCACATCCTGCCATGTCTTCTGGTCTCATGTGGTATTATTTCTGTGTGCAGGTTTGGGACCAGCCCCTCAATTATTTTCCACGTGTAAATTATTATGTATCTCTCCCGCCTGCGCTCAAGGGAGTACAGATTTAGGCTCTTTAGTCGGTCCCAGTAACTTAGATGTTTTACTGAGTGGATTCTAGCAGTAAAGGATCTCTGCACGCTCTCTAGGTCAGCAATTTCTCCAGCTTTGAAAGGGGCTGTCATTGTGCAGCAGTACTCCACTCTAGATAGCACAAGCGTTTTGAAAAGTATCATCATCGGTATAGCATCTCTAGTGTGAAAAGTTCTTGTTATCCAACCTGTCATTTTTCTTGCAGTTGTGACGGCTACTTCATTGTGTTCTTTAAAGGTAAGGTCTTCCGACATGAGTACACCCAGGTCCTTTACATTGCCTTTTCGTTCTATGTTATGATTTGCCTGAGTTTTGTACGTGGTTCCTGTTTTTATATTTTAAATTTTTCAATTTTTTCAATTTTTTTTCAATTTTTCAATTTCGTTTTGTACGTGGTTTCTGTTTTTTATATTTTCAATTTTTCAATTTTTTCAATTTTTTTCAATATTTTCAATTTTTCAATTTTTTCAATTTTTTTCAATTTTCAATTTCCTCGACCAGACCTCCACCCCCAGGAAGCAGCCCGTGACAGCTGACTAACACCCAGGTACCTATTTTACTGCTAGGTAACAGGGGCATAGGGTGAAAGAAACTCTGCCCATCGTTTCTCGCCGGCGCCTGGGATCGAACCCGGGACCACAGGATCACAAGTCCAGCGTGCTGTCCGCTCGGCCAACCGGCTCCTGTGTGTGTGTGTGTGTGTGTGTGTGTGTGTGTGTGTGTGTGTGTGTGTGTGTGTGTGTGTGTGTGTGTGTGTGTGTGTGAGGGAGAAAGCCATTTCTTCGAGATTACTTTTAAACTTGAACTGCTGAAGTGTGCGGTTGAACTGGGCAGAAATGTCAGCCGCTCACAACAGCTATCAACAAGGTAAAATGCCTTGAGCAACAGCTCAAGATCTCTTGGAGATCTTACCAGACATTGGTCGTGTCTGACCCAACCCGCTGTTGCAAGGAATCAGAGAGTGGCAAGGCATTGGATCCTCTGGAGGGACCAACACAGCAAAGTTTGCACTATGGGGGGAGAAAAAGAATTTCCTGAAACACCATGAACTTAACCTATGAATTTATGCACTAAATTAGAACACAAAACGAAAATTTATTTACGTATGGAAATTTCTGCTAATTGTTTTTACTTAAAAAAGGTGTTTTAGGCTAATTTCAGCACAGTCAGATATTTGCAAGTAACGTAATGCAACGTTATTTAACACTTTTGATATAAATACCTCGAGCAATAACGGCTGCTTAAACACTATGGCTCTATGCAAGGGAAACGATTTGAAGCACAAAATGGATGTTCGGGACATTATTTCGAGCACATAAAAGTGATGTGTGTTGTAAATACATTGACAAACTCGTGCATGGTCAAGAAACCTGAGCTTCCTGGGATATCTGACTCTGAGTGGCCACATCTGAGTGGCCACACCTGAGTGGCCACACACCTGAGTCCCACACCTGAGTCACGATCACTCACCAAACTCACTGGCCTGCACTTAACACCACAACATCAGTAATGTGTACTTACTCAACATTCACACAACACACATTCATATATGCGCTTCTTCTTGGCTGTAGCTGAATGCAACCCGTTCTCGCACTTTCGTATAGTCAATATTGACTTATTAAATACGTGCATATGTGACATACTAAACATACTAGTTTACCTTGAAAAGCTTCATAGAAAACACCGACCTTACCTAACCTTCTTAACATACTAAGAAGGTTAGGTAAGGTCGGTGTTTTCTATGAAGCTTTTCAAGGTAAACTATTATGTTTAGTATGTCACATGCACGTATTAAATAAGTCAATATTGACCATAAGAAAGTGCGAGAACGGGTTGCTGAATGTGGGGGGGGGGTCGTCTCTGCAATCGCAATGTCATCTCTTCTAAGATGCATTGCTTTTGAGGGTCGTAGTATCCAGGCGATCAGGAGACCACACACACACACACACACACACACCTGGGCCTCGTAGCCTGGTGGATAGCGCGCAGGACTCGTAATTCTGTGGCGCGGGTTCGATTCCCGCACGAGGCAGAAACAAATGGGCAAAGTTTCTTTCACCCTAAGTGCCCCTGTTACCTAGCAGTAAATAGGTACCTGGGAGTTAGTCAGCTGTCACGGGCTGCTTCCTGGGGGGGGGTGTGTGTGGTGTGGGGAAAAAAAAACAAGTAGTTAGTAAACAGTTGATTGACAGTTGAGAGGCGGGCCGAAAGAGCAAAGCTCAACCCCCGCAAAAACACAACTAGTAAACACACACACACACACACACACACACACACGCACACGTACACGCACACACGCACACACGCACACGCACACGCACACACACACACACACACACACACACATCCTTTTCAATGCAAAGTTTTACCGCGAATGATGTGATGGAGCTCCAAGTGAACTAGCTGAACTCACGCCTTGAATCACTTAAGTTGGAAGCCTCAGAACAGAGCACCAATCAGAATGCAGCGATCAATGCGCAGTATTGCACAGCAGCCATGGGGTACAAGTCTACTTGAGAGATTACCATTGTCTTGCACTATCGTTGAGAAGGTCAGGTTAGGCCTTGGTGTTACACATATCTACCTCTGATAGTGTCAAGATGGTTGCTACGCTAATGGTCATCCAACGAAACGCGAATCTCCTGATTAAATTTCCGAAGGAACTGGTGTAGGCCAATAACTGTGTGAGCCCCCGGGACAGGGAGGAAACCTCATGGAAGCGATTTGGGTCATTGTGAGTTGGGTTGTCTGTTTGGACGTGTATAGTACCTGGTTGATGGGGTTCTGGGAGTTCTTCTACTGCCCCAAGCCCGGCTAGAGGCCAGGCTGGACTTGTGAGAGTTTGGTCCACCAGGCTGTTGCTTGGAGCGGCCCTCAGGCCCACATATACCTGGTTGATGGGGTTCTGGGAGTTCTTCTACTGCCCCAAGCCCGGCTAGAGGCCAGGCTGGACTTGTGAGAACTTGGTCCACCAGGCTGTTGCTTGGAGCGGCCCGCAGCAGGCCCACATACCCACCACAACCCACCATTAAAGTAGATAGAGAGACATTTTCATCTGGTGATCCCCACTGGATTTATTACAGCTGGATCTCTTGAGGTTATCTTGAGATGATTTCGGGGCTTTAGTGTCCCCGCGGCCCGGTCCTCGACCAGGCCTCCACCCCCAGGAAGCAGCCCGTGACAGCTGACTAACACCCAGGTACCTATTTTACTGCTAGGTAACAGGGATGGAATGCAGAGTAATTGTCCCTCGTGATCTAAATACTGTGAACATTAAAATTAATTTGCCTTGCTAGGCAAATTAACTTAAAATTTAAAAAGTTAACTTTAAAATTTAACTTAGGATAACGTGTGTTTGAAGGAATAAGTTTAATAGTTAAGCTTATATTTCCTCGAGTATCGATAGTCATGTTTGTCTTAATAGAAGACGAATACGTTTTTTGCCATTGAACATTCACTGGTTTTGTTAAAGGGATATTTGAACATTAGTCCCGTCCTCAAATTAATTAGTAATTATCGAAATCAAATGTTCAGGGACAAGGTAAGGGTTGATTGTATGTTTGTTCAGTGTCCTGTGTCAACTAGGCGTTAGACGAGCTTCAGTTCCATGGCGCTGGTTGTTCAATTGAACAGCGATAGGAGTAAATGGGGGGCCAGATTCACGAAGCTTCGTGAATCTGATTCGTATCCTGGCCGGGGAGGATTTACTGGGCGCAATTCCTTAACTGTAGCCTCTGTTTAACGCAACAGTAAAATGTGTACTTGGATGAAAAAACGATTCTTCGCGGCAGGGGATCGTATTCCAGGGACCATAGGATTATGGACTTGCCCGAAACGCTACGCGTACTAGTGGCTGTACAAGAATGTAACAACTCTTGTATATATCTCAAAAAAAAAAAAAAAAAAAAAAGCAGTTACGCAAGTACTTACGAACGTGTACATCTTTCCTCAATCTTTGACGGCTTTGGTTACATTTATTAAACAGTTTACAAGCATGAAAACTTGCCAGTCAACTGTTGTTATTGTTATAAACAGCCTCCTGGTGCTTCGGAGCTCATTAACTGTTTAATAATTGTAAACAAAGCCGCCAGAGATTGAGAAAAGATGTACAGGTTCGTGAGTGCTTGCGTAACTGCTTCGTGAATCTGGCCCCAGATTCCCTCTACAGCCAGTAAAGTAGTTACCAAGATACTTAAAATTGACGTGGAGTTGAAGTCGACCTTGAAGGCATTTACTGTACCATGGAGGAGAATGAATCACTCTTCAGGAGATCACAATTGGCTCCTCATTAAAAGAATCTGAACAAATCCACAAGAGCCATGCCGAGGATTCGAACCTGCGTCCGGGAGCATCCCAGACACTGCCTTAATCGGCTGAGCTACGACAGGGTTAAAAAGAGTTGAAACCGAAGTTCTACTGAACTTACTGGATCCTGCAGCCTCTCCGAGGCACAAACCAGGATTTTACACAACTCCCCCCTGCACTCGAGCTATGTCAATAGGCCGTTCTCCCTCTTCCCCCTTACAGAGTTAAACTCTTTTAACCCTGTCGTAGCTCAGTGGATTAAGGCAGTGTCTGGGATGCTCCCGGACGCAGGTTCGAATCCTCGTCACGGCCCTTGTGGATTTGTTCATTTGATGCATCACGTTAGTGTGATCTCTGTGTGTAATTGAAAGAATCTAGAATTGAAGAATTGGCAAAAGCAGTAGATTTGCTTGGAGTTGCATTGAATACCGATGTTCTACTGCATAAATGTCTTCCGGAGCGGCAGACAGTCGCTTCCGATGCCGCGTGTGGAGAACAATGTGTAGGAACCATTATTAACATTCTGGGAATTATAACAAATAAAAATGTTTGGCAACTGTGTGTATATAACGAAGTGTGTGTGTGTGTGTGTGTGTGTGTGTGTGTGTGTGTGTGTGTGTGTGTGTGTGTGTGTGTGTGTGTACTCACCTATTTGTGCTTGCGGGGGTTGAGCTTTGGCTCTTTGGTCCCGCCTTTCAACTGTCAATCAACTGGGGAACTGTGACAACAATCAACTGTGTGTGTGTGTGTGTGTGTGTGTGTGTGTGTGTGTGTGTGTGTGTGTACTCACCTATTTGTGCTTGCGGGGGTGAGCTTTGGCTCTTTGGTCCCGCCTTTCAACTGTCAATCAACTGGGGAACTGTGACAACAATCAACTGTGTGTGTGTGTGTGTGTGTGTGTGTGTGTGTGTGTGTGTGTGTGTGTGTGTATGTGTGTGTGTGTACTCACCTATTTGTGCTTGCGGGGGTTGAGCTTTGGCTCTTTGGTCCCGCCTTTCAACTGTCAATCAACTGGGGAACTGTGACAACAATCAACTGTGTGTGTGTGTGTGTGTGTGTGTGTGTGTGTGTGTGTGTGTGTGTGTGTGTGTGTGTGTGTGTGTACTCACCTATTTGTGCTTGCGGGGGTTGAGCTTTGGCTCTTTGGTCCCGCCTTTCAACTGTCAATCAACTGGGGAACTGTGACAACAATCAACTGTGTGTGTGTGTGTGTGTGTGTGTACTCACCTAGTTGTGTCTGCAGGATCGAGCATTGACTCTTGGATCCCGCCTTTCGAGCATCGGTTGTTTACAGCAATGAATCTGGTCCTATTTCCCTATGTGTGTGTGTGTGTGTGTGTGTGTGTGTGTGTGTGTGTGTGTGTGTGTGTGTGTGTGTGTGTGTGTGTGTGTGTGTGTGTTTTTACTATTTGCTATTTGTAGTTGCAGGCTCGAACTGTTAGCTCTTGGACCCCGCCTTTGTCACAGTGGATTGTCTAATGTACTGATTCCCGATCTATTTTGTTCTATAATTTCAACTACACATATTTCTGTCTAACACACGCACACAATCCCAGGATACAGCCCGTAGCAGCTGACTCTCTCCCAGGTACCTATTTACTGCTAGGTGAATAATAGTATCAGGTGAAAGAAACTACCCATTTGTTTCTGCTTAGACCGGGAATTGAACCCGGGTCCAAAGGACTACGACCCCAGAGCGCTGTCGGCTTGGCTGCCAGGACCTGTATGTGTGTACTCACCTATGTGTGCTTGTAGGATCGAGCTGTTGCTCTTGAACCCTGCCTTTCTAGCCGCCGTTTTTCAAATGAAATAATGCATGATCTATTATGAATGGAGTTAACTTCTACAACCTGCCCCTTAGATCATTCCATTTTCCCCATTACTCTTATGCTAAATAAGAGTAGTAAAAACTTTAAGAAAGATGTTAAACTTTCTTAAGATGTTAGAAAGTATAAAACTTTCTAACATCTCTATGACTCAGATGACTCTTAAGCTTCCATCCGCGCCATCTTGTTCTACTGGTATTCATTTCGTAAATTTCCTCCTTTTCCACTCTGGTAATTCCCCTGTAAGTATTTTATATGACTCTATCATGTCTCCTCTGTCTCTTCCCTTTTCTTGCGTTGTCAGGTCTAGTTATTTCAGTCTTTCTTCATGTCCATTGCAATTCTCGGTGAGCCTCGTTGCCAACTTCTCAATCTCTTCAAGTTTTCTTATGTGTTTTTTTTCTTTAGACGGGGCGCCATCGGATTTGGATAAGAAAGTTTAGACTATACAGTATTTAAATTTATTTCTTTGCGATACTCTTTAGTGCGAGGGCGTCTGACAGCTGGGTGGACAGCGCCTCGGATTCGTAGTCCTGAGGTTCCGGGTTCGATTCCCGGTGGAGGCGGAGACCAATGGGCAAAATGTTTCTTTCACCCTGATGCCCCTGTTACCTAGCAGTAAATAGGTACCTGGGAGTTAGACAGCTGCTACGGGCTGCTTCCCGGCGGTGGAGGCCTGGTCGAGGACCGGGCCGCGGGGACACTAAGCCCCGAAATCATCTCAAGATAACCTCCATGATGGCGCGGCATACTCTAAAACAGGTCTCACTGGTCCAGTGATCTAAATGCCTCTTTATTTAGGTTCTTGAATGATGTTCTGACTTTTGCTAGTGTGGAATATCCTGCTGATGTTATGATATTTAAATACGTCTCTGTAGTTTGGTGTTATGTCCACTGCAAGTCTTTTGGGCATCACAGGGAGGTAGTTTTCCTTCACTGTGTACCATCCATTTGGTTTCCTGCACCTGTTTCAATTCCAATCACCTTACACTTGCTGGTGTTGAAATCCCGTAGCCATTTGTCTGAGCAACTCTGCAGCTTGACCAAGTCATCTTGGAGTATCTTTCAATTCTCATCTGTCTCTACTCTCCTCATTAATTTTGTATCGTCTGCAATCATTGACATATAAGACTCCTGTAAACAGATCATACCTTACCTTGAGGTTACCTTGAGGTGCTTCCGGGGCTTAGCGTCCCCGCGGCCCGGTCGTCGACCAGGGTCCAGTTTCACGAAGCAGTTACGTAAGCACTTAAGAACGTGTACATCTTTCCTCATTCTTTGATGGCTTTGGTTACATTTATTAAACAGTTTACAAGCATGAAAACTTGCCAATCTACTGTTGTTATTGTTATAAACAGCCTCCTGGTGCTTCGGAGCTCATTAACTGTTTAATAATTGTAAACAAAGCCGCCAAAGATTGAGAAAGATGTGCAGGTTCGTAAGTGTTTGCGTAACTGCTTCGTGAATCTGTCCCCAGGCCTCCTGGTTGCTGGACTGATCAACCAGGCTGTTGGACGCGGCTGCTCGCAGCCGCACGTATGAATCAACATAAATGAGAAATGAGATGGCTCCCAGTTCCAATCCTTGAGGTACTCTGCTTGTTACTCGTAGTCCGACTTCTTCTTTCACTGAGACTTTCTAATCTGATTCCTGTCTGTTGGGTATTTCCTTACCGTACCTGATCAACCAGGCTGTGACTCATACGTCAGGCTGCGAGCAGCCGCGTCCAACAGCCTGGTTGATCAGTCCAGCAACCATGAGGCCTGGTCGACGACCGGGCCGCGGGGACGCTAAGCCCCGGAAGCACCTCAAGGTAACCAACGTCAGTGTGCTTCCACCTACTCCCGCCTGCCCCTCAAGTTTGTGAAGTAATCTTTTGTGAGGTTGACCAGACCACACACTACAAGGTGAAGGGACGACGACGTTTCGGTCCGTCCTGGACCATTCTCAAGTCGATGGTCCAGGGCGGACCGAAACGTCGTCGTCCCTTCACCTTCTAGTGTGTGGTCTGGTCAACATTCTTCAGCCACGTTATTGTGACTCATCGCCTGATTTTGTGAGGTACTGTGTCAAAGGCTTTTTGGCAGTCAAGAAAATATGCAATCTTCTCCTGTCTTGTTTTCCTTAATTTATTATTTCCTCGGGTTGATCATTGACATAAATTTAGAACAGTAGTGGACCCAGGACCGAGCCTTGCGGGACTGTTAAAGATAATAACTGCGGATAACCTCAAGATAACCTCAAGATGATCTCAAGATAACTGTTTTCTGTCCTTCAGGTACTCCCATACCCAGTTTAGTGTCTTCCAAGCTTGCTCCTCCATCTTATACACAATCTTCCAGGAGGTACAGTATCAAATGCTCTTTGGCCGTCTTGGAAAATGCAATCTACCCTGCCATAGATTACATTTTCCTATCATTTTTTAGTAACCTTGTCATTGAACTCAATCAAGTTTGTCAAACATGACTTTCTCCCTACTAAGTTCATGCTGTTGTTACAAAGTTTTTTCTCTCCAGAATAATAGTATTTTAGTATTCAAGTTAGTATTCTCAACTTGATAAAAGTATTAAATCAAGTTGAGAATAACTGTCAGTGACACTGTCACTGTTCTTACTGTCAATATTGACTTATTAAATACGTGCATATGTGACATACTAAACATACTAGTTTACCTTGAAAAGCTTCATAGAAAACACCGACTTTACCTAACCTTCTTAGTATGTTAAGATAAGCATCTTATTGCTTCTTAATTACAATTATTACTTAACCTATACCTAAAATAGGTTAAGTAATAATTGTAATTACGAAGCAATAAGATGCTTATCTTAACTTACTAAGAAGGTTAGGTAAGGTCGGTGTTTTCTATGAAGCTTTTCAAGGTAAACTAGTATGTTTAGTATGTCACATATGCACGTATTTAATAAGTCAATATTGACTATACGAAAGTGCGAGAACTGGTTGCTGTAATTCAGTGCCTCCTGTCTGTCCCATTTCATGAACATTGGAACTACGTTTGCTTTTTCCTAGATTTCTGCGAGATTTCTTGTTTCGAGTGTTTTATTGAGAACATCAGTTAGCCGGAAACAATGCACCTCTGGAGCCGTCTTCAGCATCTACGGGCTCACCATAGCCCGTGCTACTTGGAACTTTGTTCCAGGTAGCGAATCTTTAACAACAACAACTTCTTCAGCAACTATGGTGACAGTAAGACGGGTCCCATTGATTTTGTTGCATCTTGTTCCTTCAGGTGTGTTTCTTTAACCTCTTACACAGTGATAACTATGTCATCCAGTGTTTCCTCTAACCTTTCATCCCTCAACTCTTAGTCTCCACATGGGCTTGTTTGTAAAGCCTCTTGAAATATTTGCTTTCCTTACTCCCCCCCCCCCCCAATTGCTTGTGCTGGGATCTATAGCATCTCACACTAACGTTATAACCCCCCTTAACAAGTCACCGGTAGTTGGGTCGTTAGCCTTCAATTGGACCCCCCCCCCCTAGTGCGGCAGTTATAAATTATCCCAAAGTGAGGAAGTCTTTGTCGAATATATTACGAACGGCAATTGTTTTTTTTCTGGGCTCGATTATAGTATAATTATAAGTTTTATATGCGTGTGTGACCTATAATTACGTCGAGGGGCGTCGTGGGATGTAATAATTCCTTGTCTTTTTTGTTTTGTATATGGGGGCAATTTTATAAATTTTTTTGTGTGTGAATTTGATAGGTTGTGAGGTTGACCAGACCACACACTAGAAGGTGAAGGGACGACGACGTTTCGGTCCGTCCTGGACCATTCTCAAGTCGATGGTCCAGGGTGGACCGAAAATTTGCTTTTTTGGTTGTTTTGGGTGAGGCTTTTGGCTGTTGTAGTTTATTGTGAGGCTTTTTAATCCTCGTGGTGGGGGGTCTGTGTTGATATGGTTATCTTGAGGTTATCTTGAGAGGATTTCGGGGCTTTAGTGTCCCCGCGGCCCGGTCCTCGACCACGCCTCCACCCCCAGGAAGCAGCCCGTGACAGCTGACTAACACCCAGGTACCTATTTTACTGCTAGGTAACAGGGGGGCATAGAGTGAAAGAAACTCTGCCCATTGTTTCTCGCCGGCGCCTGGGATCGAACCCAGGACCACAGGATCACAAGTCCAGCGTGCTGTCCGCTCGGCCGACCGGCTTTGATAAGCTCCTTGTACATGTAAACAAAATGATTTTCTTTGTCCTATTTCTTCGATGACCTTTTATGTTTTGTACTTGTTTATTGGTCTGTTTGTTCGGTGATTTGTACATGGTTCATTTCCTCTGTTGGGTCGTTTGAGTCCACTTTGAGTATTTGTGTAGTGTTAAGTCTTCTGTGGTCATCCAGTGTTTCCTCTAACCTTTCATCCCTCAACTCTGGTCTCCATATTGGCTTGTTTGTAAAGCCTCTTGAAATCTTTGGTTGCTTTCCTTACTCCCCCTCCCCCCCCCCCCCCCCGCCAATTGTGTTATCTGTGTTATCTTTACAAGTGCAAATCTTTTTTCTTGCAGTCACAAAGAGGCGTATTTGATGTATATTTCGTATCTTTGTGTATAGAGAGGCTCTGTGTGATGTATTGTTGGTGTATGAGAGGTTAGTGTGTGTTGTCCCAAATAAGGGGGTCGAAGTGTATTTTGTTCCAGTCAATTTCTGGGTGTTGAAATTTAAGGTTTCTTACACACAGAAATCACAATAGCGTGATGTATCAAATGAAGAAATCCACAAGGGCCGTGCCGAGGATTCGAACCTGCGTTTGAGAGCATCCTAGACTTTGGTGGGTGTTTAAGACCGCTGTCTCTCTCTCATATGCCCTCACTCTCTCTCACTCCCACCTTCCTCACTCTCTCTCTCACCTCTCATTATCTGCATCATCTGACCCTCCTCTACACACAGTCACTGCCCACCCTCCTCTACACACAGTCACTGTCCACCCACCTCTACACACAGTCACTGCCCACCCACCTCCACACACAGTCACTGCCCACCTCTACACACAGTCACTGTCCACCCACCTCTACACACAGTCACTGCCCACCCTCCTCTACACACAGTCACTGCCCACCCTCCTCTACACACAGTCACTGTCCACCCACCTCTACACACAGTCACTGCCCACCCTCCTCTACACACAGTCACTGCCCACCCACCTCTACACACAGTCACTGCCCACCCTCCTCTACACACAGTCACTGCCCACCCTCCTCTACACACAGTCACTGTCCACCCTCCTCTACACACAGTCACTGTCCACCCACCTCCACACACAGTCACTGCCCACCTCTACACACAGTCACTGCCCACCCTCCTCTACACACAGTCACTGCCCACCCACCTCTACACACAGTCACTGCCCACCCTCCTCTACACACAGTCACTGTCCACCCACCTCTACACACAGTCAGTCACTGCCCACCTCTACACACAGTCACTGCCCACCCACCTCTACACACACAGTACACACACTGCCCACCCTCCTCTACACACAGTCACACTACACACAGTCACTGTCCACCCTCCTCTACACACAGTCACTGTCCACCCACCTCTACACACAGTCACTGCCCACCCTCCCTACACACAGTCACTGCCCACCTCTACACACAGTCACTGCCCACCCACCTCTACACACAGTCACTGCCCACCCTCCTCTACACACAGTCACTGCCCACCCTCCTCTACACACAGTCACTGCCCACCCACCTCTACACACAGTCACTGCCCACCCACCTCTACACACAGTCACTGCCCACCCACCTCTACACACAGTCACTGCCCACCCTCCTCTACACACAGTCACTGCCCACCCTCCTCTACACACAGTCACTGCCCACCCACCTCCACACACAGTCACTGCCCACCCTCCTCTACACACAGTCACTGCCCACCCACCTCTACACACAGTCACTGACCATCGAACCAGTCACCACCCACCACTCAAGACATTTACACCCACCAACACTACGCAGGCCTATACCACTCAACACCCCCACCCCCACTCCTCCCCCCCCCCCACCCAACCCCCCCAACACATCACCCCCCCACCCACCGCACCCCCCCACCCACCCCACCCCGCACCCCACCCCCGCAACCCCCCCCCCACCCCCCTTCTCTAACCCACGCCAGAGCAGATATCATGAGATCTATGAGGGGTTAGGACTCATTGCTTTAACTCTTAAAGCATATGGTTATATCTATTTATCTCTGATATCTAACAATTTGCTGGGTAGGTGGGGCTTAGGAGCTAGCGTCCGGCTCTTCAAATGATGAGTACTCAATCATCACACGAGCCAACGCCCATATCTCTGATCATCCACGCCCACTCAAAACCACCCACCCCGAATATATATTAACTATCACCCCCCAAATAAAATAGATAACTGGGGGGGGGGGGTGATGGCCCCCTACATCAGGGGACGATATTAATGGTGGTGTTATATTGACGGTGCGGTGAGAATATATCCCCCTGGGATATATTCCCCTGGGGGAATATATCCCACATATTCCCAAAACAGGAATATGTTGGGAAGTGTGTACAATGCCTGTGGGCTCAGGCGAGGCAAGGTGTTGTTTATAGCCAGCTACACCCCCACTCATACACCAGCCACACCCCCACTCATATACCCAGCCACACCCCCACTCATATACCCAGCCACACCCCCACTCATATACCCAGCCACACCCCCACTCATATACCCAGCCACACCCCCTCATATACCAGCCACACCCCCACTCATATACCAGCCACACCCCCACTCATATACCCAGCCACACCCCCACTCATATACCCAGCCACACCCCCACTCATATACCCAGCCACACCCCCACTCATATAGCCAGCCACACCCCCACTCATATAGCCAGCCACACCCCCACTCATATACCAGCCACACCCCCACTCCCAGCCACACCCCCACTCATATACCAACCACACCACCACTCATATACCAGCCACACCCCCACTCATATCACACCCCCACTCACAGCCAGCACCCCCACTCATATAGCCAGCCACACCCCCCTCATATTCATATACCAGCCACACCCCCACTCATATACCAGCCACACCCCCACATATACCAGCCACACCCCCACTCATATACCAGCCACACCCCCACTCATATACCCAGCCACACCCCCACTCATATACCAGCCACACCCCCACTCATATACCCAGTCACACCCCCACTCATATACCCAGCCACACCCCCATTCATATACCAGCCTGTGACGGTAACGCGTTGGTGTTCGGCTGTTTAAGGCTAGGGGTATGGCCTCGTCACATAGTTATAAAAAAAAATAGAAAAACTGGAACTTCGTCTGTGGTAAGGTAAGGAGAAGACACACAAAACACAAGTAAAACTTTAACAATGAAATTTTAATGACGTTAAATAAATCAAAACATGAAAATAATGCACAAACAAATTCTTATAATAAAATCAATGAATCAAAATAATAAGAATACTTAAATGACAAAATGAAAGTTACGTTAAGGCAAAATAACAAGAAGTGCAATACAACAGTAAGTGGGAGGTGCTGGAATATTGGCTTAAAGCCACCACCTCTCTCAGTACACTCTAGAGTCTAGCTGGGAGGAGTGCTGGCTACGAAAGCACGGAACATTCTGAAGACTGATGTTGGGGCGACCCCAGACATCGGGTAGTATTGGGGGGCGAGTGCAGGTGCAGCCAGACCGGCGACCAATCAGCGGAGCCGTAGCGATCAACGGGTAGTTTGGTGATTTGGGTCCGAACAGGTGGCGGGCTGCATACGTTTCTGCTCACCCTGGCAAGCCTTGCTGGTGGTGGTGTTGTTGGCGTTGTTGGACATTTCTTCCATAGTCTTTTATATAGTTGTGAAGACGTAATTTTGGAGGGAAGAGCAGGCTCAATCTCTTGTAGGAGATTATCGTCACAACTCTCCCCCGAAGCCTGCGGTTCTGGAAGAAGTACGTCGTTATGTGGTGGAGTAATGGATGGAGTTGCTTCTACTTCATAAACTCTGGAGAGATCATGGGCTAAGATGTTGTCAGACTCTTGGTATAGCGTGTCTCCAGGTTGAATTTCTGCAGTTAGCAAGCCCATAGTAGAAGACGTTGAGATGAGAAGTGGGCGTGCTGCAGGAGGTGTAGGGTGGTGTGGTCCGTATTGATGGTGGACCGAGCACTTTTCAGGTGTGGAGTGAAGTGCTGAAGCTTCAGGATGAGGAAGAGTAGCTCCTTGCCAATTGTTCCGTAGATCCTTGTAGCAGTAGTCGCTGACAGGTGTATTCTTCTCGCCTCGTTGCTGCATCACGACACCACCCACGTCGGTACCATTGGCGTCGACATGGAGGATGAAGGGCTTATCTGACGAGGTGAGAGTGGAATTAGAAGAGGGCATAGGAGCACGAGTATTATCCTGAAAGCATTTGGGAAGATCATTAAGGATTTTGGAATTAGAAGGCGCCGACTCCTTGTCAGTGCTTTCGGGAGAAGAAGCCGGGATGGTCTCACTGTGGATGTAGGGTTCTGTGAATGTGGAATAGTTAATCAAGACAGTGGGAGGAGTACCATTATATTGCTTCAGGAGGTTGACGTGGCACAGCTGGGTCTTCCGCCGCCTATCTGGAGTCTCTATCACATAATTATTATTATTCCTGCACTCTTTGACGCAGTAGGGTCCTGAAAATCTGTTTTGTAAAGGTGAACCTGGGATAGGGAAATAAGCAAGGACGAAGTCTCCCGGCTTGAATTTTCTTACTTTGCTGGTCTGGTCGTAATGAGTCTTCATTCTCACCTGGGCTTTCAATAGATTATCATGGGCAAAGCGGTGGACTCTCTCTAGAATGTGCTGAAGGTTTTGAAGAAACTGGGGCACATTCTGATGCTCACTGAAGGTGGCATCTCTGAGAGAGTCTTTGAAAGCCTTAAGGGGAGTACGGCACTTACGGCCGTAGAGCATCTCATAAGGAGATACTCCTAGGGACTCATTGGGGAGACTTCTGAAAATACACATTATTAGGTCAATCTGCTTATCCCAATCCTTTGAGGTTTCACTACAAAACTTTTTCAAGAGTGCTTTGATGGTCTGATGACTACGTTCAAGAGAACCCTGTGAAGCAGGATGATAGGGGCTGGACAATACCTGTTTGATGTTGAACTCCTCCAGTGTTCTTTTGAAGAGATCACTGGTGAAGTTGGTGCCACAGTCACTTTGAATCTCCCTGGGAAATCCGTATTGAGTGAAGATCTTCAGTAGATGTTTGATAACCGTAGCAGCCGTGATGTTCTTCACTGGAACTGCTATGGGAAATCTGGTGGTAGGACACAGGATGGTTAGGATGTAGGCGTTACCTGAACTGGTCCGAGGTAAAGGACCAACACAGTCTATTATGAGTCTGTGGAAAGGTTCCGCAGGCACCTGTATGGGAATCAGTGGTGCTCTGGGAATGGAGACGTTCGGTTTGCCTGCCATCTGACATGTATGACACTGTTTTACGTACTGTTTGACGTTGTTTACCATACCTGGCCAGTAGTAGTCTTGACGAATCCCATGGTAAGTCTTGTTGAAGCCGTAGTGGGAGAATGATCCGTGGGCCAGGTGTAGAATAGTGGGCCGCAGGCTGGTGGGAATCACAAGTTGTTCGGTGTTGGCCCAATCGTCCTCCTCCTTCAGTTTACTGGGTCTATATCTGCGGTAGAGCAAGTCGTTCTCTAGGAAGAACCCAGGAATACTGTCGGGTTGAGTCTCAGCCTGGAAAAACAATGGTGTTAAAGTAAGATCTTCCCTCTGCAACTTACGGAACTCCAACTTGGTCAGATGCGGGGGTAGTTTCTGAGGGTCTTGAGGGACAGCGGTAGCAGTAGAGTCAGCTGGCTGTGGACGTGCGGCTTGTGCACGGGTGGTCACGAGAACCGGAGGAGAAACTTCACTCTCTTGAACCTCTGCTGGAACATTCTCAAGAATAGGGTTTCTGGGCACAGAGTTACACACCTGGGGTTTGTCCATGACGATCAGGTTGGTCGGTTGCAGGTCTTCTGCCAAGTCGTTGCCTAGGAGAAGTTGCACTCCAGGCATGGGAAAAGGCTTTTCCCTGACGGCGACTTGGACTTCCCCGTTCACGTAGGGACAATCCAGGTGGACTCTGGCGAGAGGGTATGGAGTAGTAGCAGTGAGGTCAGTGATGAAGACCGTTTCCCCGGTGTAGACTATGTTGGGCACAGCCGACTTCAAGATGATCGATTGTAGAGCCGCTGTGTCCCTCAAGATCTTCAATTTGAAACGTCCCTCCGGATTTGAACCGTTGGCAGAGACAGTTCCAGTATACAGGTGGTTACTGAAAAGAGAAAGATCATTAACATCAACACCAACATTCATCACAGGCTTACCGGACTTAGGAGGAGTTGGTTTGGGTCGTTGTTGGTCAGTGGTTCCCTTGTATTGAGACTTACCACACTTGTCTATGGTATGTCCATAGAGTCTACAATACTTGCAGTACAGTTGTGAACCAGCTTGATCGGGGCTCACCTTCTCGTAACTGTACCACGACTTCTTACTGGAGGATGGTTCAGGTGTCAGCCGGTGGATGAGGCTGTAAGTGTCAGCCGACTTAGCACACTTCAGGTAGTCGGTTTCTTCTTTATCTGCTAAGTAGAGGCGGACAGGAGGCGGCACACGTCTCAAGAATTCTTCAACAAGCATCAGGTTGACGAGTTCTGTAAAGTAGAGACATGTGCTGCTTCCAGCCATTTCATGAAATACCTCCGTTTCGTGTTAGCAAACTCGAGGAAGGTAGTGGTACTTGCCTTCAGGTGGTCACGGAATTTCCTTCTATAACTTTCAGTAGAGAGGAGGTAGGCGTCCAACACTGCTTGTTTCAGAGTGTAGTAGTCATTCTCAGACGCCAAAGTACTGAGTGTGACTGCAGCTCTACCTGTAAGATGGACTCTGAGAAGTGTTGCCCATTGGTCGACAGGCCAACTGAGTTGATTAGCAAGGGTTTCAAAGGTGGTAAAGAACACATCAACTTCTGCTTCTACAAAGGATGGCATTAACTTACTTGCATGTGATATATTAAAACTGACGGGAAGATTGGCAGTAGCTTGCTGGCGTTGAGCGAGGTGTGAAGTTTCCAACGTGTATTCCCGTTGACGACACTCAAGAGCCAGAGTCGCTTGTTGCTTGTCATGTTCGCGTTGTATTTCCAACTCGCGTTGTTTGGTTTCAAGCTGTAAGCGTTCCCGCTCCTGGAGTGTTTCAAGCTGTACTCGTTCACGTTCACGGAGCATTGCCAACTCACGTTCCTTGAGGGCGATCTCTTCCCTTCGTATGTCAGCTGCTTCCCTTTGCTGTTCACGGGCTTCCCTTTGCTGCTCACGTTCAATCTTGGCCAGCTCTAGTTTGAGTTTCAGCGTTGCCAAATCAGTTTTATCTGCAATATAGTAAGTTTCATGAGTTTCAGAGTCTATCTTACCTTGCTCTAAATAGTAATCCAGCAACAGGTTGTGTAGGTCATTTTTGTTGGCTTGGTAGGGAACTTCTAGTTGATACTCATGTGCAAGAGTTTGTAGTTCAGTCCTCTTGGCACGACTTAAAGTCCCTATTTCACCTGCTGGATTTGCACGGAAAGTTTGGAGACGAAACATGGTGAAATTAGCAAATAAAGGTACACGAATGTTCAATAATGAAATGTCAGAAACAGGACAACGTGGCAACTGGCACCTATCCTGTGTGATCTTTAACAATTAACGTTAAGTGAAAGATATTAAATGATTAAATGAAATCAAGGGCGCAGGAAATCTTGTACCCGGTACTCATGTAAGAGAATAAGGGCAAGAAAATCCTACTAACAAATGAAACAAAGTTTCGAAAACAAATGAAACAGTTAAATGCTTCAAAAGTAAAATTGGTAGTCCAAGGATGTAGGCATACCTTGCCAAGTCTCTATAGGACATAAAGCAAGTTTTTCCCACTGAATTTAATATGATACTTACAGAATTAGCGAACTTTTGTGCTCTGAAAAAATAAGCTAATTCCCTACCGTTGTATGTATCATCATCTCTGACTGACGTGTAGGGGTGCGAGGTGTCAACTGGTGACGAGAACTGCTGCTGAGGTCCCAATTCAGCAACTAAAGTTCGAGCTAGAGGAACTATGGCCCTCTTTGTCCTCCTACAGTCAGATTGCAGAAGATTGGGTACTCTTGACCCGGGGCAGACCACAGTACCAGGGTACCAATATGATGATCTGTCAGAATGAGAAATATTCAAGGGACATAGATGGTAAATACGAGTAATAACATGGAGGGAGAGATGACCAATTAAGAGTATGACTGAGGCCTACAGTCACCACGTAATCCAAAGTTGTCTCACCTTCACTATATGTTACTCTCGTAATGCACAATACACCGCACCTTATAAAAAATGAAATGAATGAAAAATAGTAAAGCTACGTTAACAGAGTTAAATACGCTTACCATAAATTACCACTTGGCACCAGTACCTGAGTGAAGCTCCCGGACAGGCCCCCATAAAACTTGTGACGGTAACGCGTTGGTGTTCGGCTGTTTAAGGCTAGGGGTATGGCCTCGTCACATAGTTATAAAAAAAAATAGAAAAACTGGAACTTCGTCTGTGGTAAGGTAAGGAGAAGACACACAAAACACAAGTAAAACTTTAACAATGAAATTTTAATGACGTTAAATAAATCAAAACATGAAAATAATGCACAAACAAATTCTTATAATAAAATCAATGAATCAAAATAATAAGAATACTTAAATGACAAAATGAAAGTTACGTTAAGGCAAAATAACAAGAAGTGCAATACAACAGTAAGTGGGAGGTGCTGGAATATTGGCTTAAAGCCACCACCTCTCTCAGTACACTCTAGAGTCTAGCTGGGAGGAGTGCTGGCTACGAAAGCACGGAACATTCTGAAGACTGATGTTGGGGCGACCCCAGACATCGGGTAGTATTGGGGGGCGAGTGCAGGTGCAGCCAGACCGGCGACCAATCAGCGGAGCCGTAGCGATCAACGGGTAGTTTGGTGATTTGGGTCCGAACAGGTGGCGGGCTGCATACGTTTCTGCTCACCCTGGCAAGCCTTGCTGGTGGTGGTGTTGTTGGCGTTGTTGGACATTTCTTCCATAGTCTTTTATATAGTTGTGAAGACGTAATTTTGGAGGGAAGAGCAGGCTCAATCTCTTGTAGGAGATTATCGTCACAAGCCACACCCCCACTCATATACCAGCCACACCCCCACTCATATACCAGCCACACCCCCACTCATATACCCAGCCACACCCCCACTCATATACCCAGCCACACCCCCACTCATATACCCAGCCACACCCCCACTCATATAGCCAGCCACACCCCCACTCATATAGCCAGCCACACCCCCACTCATATACCAGCCACACCCCCACTCATATAGCCAGCCACACCCCCACTCATATACCAACCACACCACCACTCATATACCAGCCACACCCCCACTCATATACCAGCCACACCCCCACTCATATACCAGCCACACCCCCACTCATATAGCCAGCTACACCCCCACTCATATAGCCAGCTACACCCCCACTCATATAGCCAGCTACACCCCCACTCATATACCAGCCACACCCCCACTCATATACCAGCCACACCCCCACTCATATACCAGCCACACCCCCACTCATATACCAGCCACACCCCCACTCATATACCAGCCACACCCCCACTCATATACCAGCCACACCCCCACTCATATACCAGCCACACCCCCACTCATATAGCAGCCACACCCCCACTCATATACCCAGCCACACCCCCACTCATATACCAGCCACACCCCCACTCATATACCAGCCACACCCCCACTCATATACCAGCCACACCCCCACTCATATACCAACCACACCACCACTCATATACCAGCCACACTCCCACTCATATACCAGCCACACCCCCACTCATATACCAGCCACACCCCCACTCATATAGCCAGCTACACCCCCACTCATATACCAGCCACACCCCCACTCATATAGCAGCCACACCCCCACTCATATACCCAGCCACACCCCCACTCATATACCCAGCCACACCCCCACTCATATACCCAGCCACACCCCCACTCATATAGCCAGCCACACCACCACTCATATACCCAGCCACACCACTCATATACCAGCCACACCCCCACTCATATACCCAGCCACACCCCCACTCATATACCCAACCACACCCCCACTCATATACCCAGCCACACCCCCACTCATATACCAGCCACACCCCCACTCATATACCCAGCAACACCCCACTCATATAGCCAGCCACACCCCCACTCATATAGCCAGCCACACCACCACTCATATACCAGCCACACCCCCACTCATATAGCCAGCCACACCCCCACTCATATACCCAGCCACACCCCCACTCATATACCAGCCACACCACTCATATACCAGCCACACCCCCACTCATATACCCAGCCACACCACTCATATACCAGCCACACCCCCACTCATATACCCAGCCACACCACTCATATACCAGCCACACCCCCACTCATATACCCAGCCACCCCCCCACTCATATACCCAGCCACACCCCCACTCATATACCCAGCCACACCCCCACTCATATACCCAGCCACACCACCACTCATATACCCAGCCACACCCCCACTCATATACCCAGCCACACCCCCACTCATATACCCAGCCACACCCCCACTCATATACCCAGCCACACCCCCACTCATATACCCAGCCACCCCACCTCGAACTGAAACAGACCTTTTTGTGTTAAAAGTCAACCAAGGTATTTAATTACTGTATAATTTTTTTTTAATTTAGAACATTTTTTAGTACAGTCATCAATAAGCCTTATAGGAAAGTGTTCTTTAATTTGACGTAGAATAGAGTGAATCAGTGAGGCAGGATTCTAGGGTCTTCATAAGATGATTATCTTCATAAGATAAGTCGCTCTTCAGACGCTTGAAAGAGGGGTTGAAAGACGGTTGTAATACGGGAGAAAGTTGTCATGACCATCTCAATAAATTACTGTCAGTTCAGCAATTAGACAGACCTTTAACAACCTTACCTACCTACAAGGGTGGTTGTGGGAGCCAGTTTAGGACAGTTCTCAATTGGTCCCTTCCAAAATGGGCAGAGTCTATTTTTTGTTAATTTCTGAATTGTTTTAACAGGATTAACAGCATGTTGGCCTCAGTGCCTACCTGGATCATACCTGGAGAGAGTTTCCAGAGGTCAACTACCACATATCCACTACAGCCTGGTTGGTCCGGCACTTCTTGCAGAAACGTATATAATTATTTCTTGAATACATCCACCTTTGTTTCAGCAATATTTCTAATGCTTGCTGGGAGGGTGTTGAACAATCTTGAACTCCTGATGTTCAGACAGTGTTCTCTGATTGTGCCTATGGCACCTCTACTCTTCACAGGTTCTATCCTGCATTTCCTTCCGTACCTTTCGCTCCAGTATGTTGTTATTTTACTGTGCAAGTTTGGGGCCTGGCCCTCCAGTATCTTCCATGTATATATTATTTGATTCCTTTCTCGTCTCCTTTCCAGAGAGTACATTTTGAGAGCTTTGAGATGATCTCAATACTTTAGATGTTTTATCCTTTCTATGCGTGCCGTATATGTTCTCTGTATTCCCTATAATTCAGAGATCTTTCCCACTCTGAAAGGGTAAGTGAGTACCGAGCAATACTCAAGACGGGACAGTACCAGTGATAATAATAGTATTACCATTGCTGTGAGGTCTCTGGATGTGAACGTTCTCATAATCCATTCTATCATGTTCCTGGCCGCCGCCGCCGCTATATTTGCTCGGTTATGTTCACTAAATGTCAGGTCGTCAGACATCATAATTCCCAGATCTTTTACATGTTGTTTTCCTTCTATGAGTAGGTCTGTGTCCTGTACCTTGTGTTTCGTGTAAGTTCCTCGTTTCCACCATACCTCAGTACCTGGAACTTGTCACCGTTAAACATCATGTTATTTTCAGTTGCCCAATCGAAGACTTCTTGAATATCGTCTTGTAGTTTGTCAACATCTTCCTCAGCACCGTAGCCATATTTGTCGAAAGATTTCGCGGTTTGTGTATATGTTGCAACCCGTTCTCGCAAATTTAATAAGTCAATATTGACTTATTAAATATGTGCATAGGTGACATACTTAACATAATAGATACCCTTAAAAAAATTCATAGAAAACACCGACCTTACCTAACCTACTTAGTATGTTAAGATAAGCATCTTATTGCTTCGTAATTACAATTATTACCTAACCTATAATAGGTATAGGTTAAGTAATAATTGTAATTACGAAGCAATAAGATGCTTATCTTAAGATACTAACAAGGTTAGGTAAGGTCGGTGTTTTCTATGAATCTTTTTAAGGGTATCTATTATGTTTAGTATATCACCTATGCACGTAGTTAATAAGTCAATATTGACTTTACGAATTTGCGAGAACGGGTTGATATGTTACATCAGCGGCTTCAGCTGTCAGCTCAGCTCAGACTATGGTATACTGGGCCAATATTTATGGCTTGTATATATATTTTTTTTGGTGTACAGACAAGAACAGAAAACGCTAATAAAGTTTACGATGCCTGGCCGGGAGACCTGAGCTTAGTGGAATGGTTTTCAGCGGGAGAGCTGTCAGCTGCTTCACTGTGCTTCACTGTTCACTGTGCTTCACTGTTCACTGTGTTTCACTGTTCATTGTGCTTCACTGTGACCCTCTGCAGCGGTGAACTTGATTCATTTGGTTCTTTACACTGTTTCTTCGTAATATCTGGGTAGGATAAGCCGGTTACGGTGTAGCTTGGTTCTGCCCTGGTGTATGTGTGGCCTGGTGTATGTGTGGCCTGGTGTATGTGTGGCCTGGTGTATGTGTGTCCTGGTGTATGTGTGGCCTGGTGTGTGTGCCCGAGTAGTAGTAGCAGGCATCCATCAGTCTCAGGAGACATGGAGTTGGGCTCTGGTTGTCGGTCTGGAGCGGCCTCTCCAGGGCACAAAGCCAGGGTAGGTTGATACAGAGGAGAAGTTGTTACCCATGCAGCAGATACCCCCCCCCCCCTCTCCACGGCGCCGAAAATCTCCAATGGAAAGGCAAACGCTTATACGTTTGGTTTCAGTGACCTGGTAATTACATAATTGTTGTTACAAGATAAGAGCTACGCTCGTGGTGTCCCGTCTTCCCAGTACTCTTTGTCGTATAACGCTTTGAAACTACTGACAGTCCACCACCTTCTCACCTAACTTGTTCCAACCGTCTACCGCTCTGTTTACAAAAGAAATCTTTCTGATATTTTGTCGGGACTTTTATTTCCTTAGCTTGAATCTGTGACCTCTTGTTCTTGAAGTTGCTGGTGTCAGGAATTCCTCTTTGTCAATTTAGTAGATTCCTCTTATAATTTTGTAAGTAGGGATCATATCACCTTTTTTCCTTATTTGTTCTAGTTTTGGTATGTTTAACGCCTGTAGCCTCTCTGTAATTCTTGTGTTTCAGTTCCAGAAGTATATTTTGTTGAATGCCTTTGTACCTTTTCCAGGTTATTGATGTGCCTCAGTAATCATTGGGGCAGGTGATAGTGCACCTACCATCTGCCCTGTAGACATTTGGTACTAATCTTGTTGCAAACATCTGTATTTTTATAAATTTTGGGTTTTTATGATTCACAAAGTGCGGATTGGTATGTGTGGCAATTCCAGAATTTGTCTAGTTAAAGTTGTGTAGATTATCTTGATATAGTTTTTATTTGTTTTCTAAACGATATTCAAATGTTTCCCAGCGTCTCATATGCTGCTGATGTTACCCTGGTTGTGTGTGTGCCTCCGGTGTTTGGGTTGGACTTATATTTACCACTAAATCTTTCGTTCTGATTCCTGTAGTTGCCTTTCTCTTGTGGCGAAGATGCCTTAATTCCGTTCTCCTCTCTCATCTTCCCTACCTAAAACTCACTGGGATCGAATCTCGGGAACGATCCCGACTTGAGAATGGTCCAGGACGGACCGAAACGTCGTCGTCCCTTCACTTTCTAGTGTGTGGTCTGGTCAATAATCTCAGGATTATTATCAGGATCTCAGGATTACGGCTCACTAGTGTCGCTGCTGGACCTTCCTTACTCCTCTTGTGGGTTCTGAAATATACAAATATATGAAGTGTTTGTCTGCTGTATCTACTAGTTTTCCTCTCCATGTCTTATCACCCTCGTGGAGTTCCTTATTGTATATTCATTACCTTTAGGCATGTGTCATTCTTATATTAAAATATTAATATTTTATTAAATATTATTAAATCCCTGCTATCACAATGTTCAACCCGTTCTCGCACTTTCTTACAGTCAATATTGACTTATTAAATAAGTGCATATGTGACATACTAATTTATTGTGAATATTTTAATTTACCTTGAAAAGCTTTATAGAAAACACCGACCTTACCTAACCTTCTTAGCATGTTAAGATAAGCATCTTATTTCTTCGTAATTACAATTATTACTTAACCTATACCTATAATAGGTTAGTATGTCACATATGCACGTATTTAATAAGTCAATATTGACTATACGAAAGTGCGAGAACGGGTTGCAGTGTTCACGTCTCCTACTGTTGCTATTCCTGGTGTCCACTGATATCTGTACGTTATCTTGAGGTTATCTTGAGATGATTTCGGGGCTTTTAGTGTCCCCGCGGCCCGGTCCTCGACCAGGCCTCCACCCCCAGGAAGCAGCCCGTGACAGCTGACTAACACCCAGGTACCTATTTTACTGCTAGGTAACAGGGGCATAGGGTGAAAGAAACTCTGCCCATTGTTTCTCGCCGGCGCCTGGGATCGAACCCAGGACCACAGGATCACAAGTCCAGCGTGCTGTCCGCTCGGCCGACCGGCTCCCCCTCAAAGCTGTAATGTTGATATTGCAATCGGGTTACAAACCTCCAATCCTGTTCACTCAATCTTTCCTTATTACCTGATATCCTCGTGGGAAGACTGGCTATCCTATTGCACGTATCAGTTCCGTTTGTTATTGAGATAATACGTGGTGTGTCTGCTGCTATCATTTCCTGCAACTCTACCCCTTTTGTTATGCCATGGCTTTTGTGTTACTTGTCACTAATGAGCAGCTTTTGTTTGGCCCAAAAGGTTATCTTGAGGTTATCTTGAGATGATTTCGGGGCTTTTTAGTGTCCCCGCGGCCCGGTCCTCGACCAGGCCTTCCACCCCCAGGAAGCAGCGCGTGACAGCTAACACCCAGGTACCTATTTACTGCTAGGTAACAGGGGCATTCAGGGTGAAAGAAACTTTGCCCATTTGTTCCTGCCTCGTGCGGGAATCGAACCCGCGCCACAGAATTACGAGTCCTGCGCGCTATCCACCAGGCTACGAGGCCCCCCTCGTTGCTCGTTGAGGTAGTTGCTCCTGTTGGGCATATTAATTTCCGAGAGGGGAAAGGGTGTGTGATGTAGTCACTTCTGTGTGATCCTCTGTATGGGCACACCTCACCAAGCTTGGCTTACCTTACCTTGAGGTTACCTTGAGGTGCTTCCGGGGCGCAGCGTCCCCGCGGCCCGGTCGTCGACCAGAGGCCTCCTAGTTGCTGGACTGATCAACCAGGCTGTTGGCTGCCCAACTGTTTCCCCTCTGTAGTACTCTCAGTTGTATGGTTTGTTTTTCTGTACTGCTTTTGTCATTTTCTGATCTTGCATTACTGCCATAGTTACCACCGAGGGGTTGCCATAGTTACCACCGAGGGGTTGCCATAGTTGCCACCGAGGGGTTGCCATAGTTACCACCGAGGGGTTGCCATAGTTGCCACCGAGGGGTTGCCATAGTTACCACCGAGGGGTTGCCATAGTTACCACCGAGGGGTTGCCATAGTTGCCACCGAGGGGTTGCCATAGTTACCACCGAGGGGTTGCCATAGCTACCACCGAGGGGTTGCCATAGCTACCACCGAGGGGTTGCCATAGTTGCCACCGAGGGGTTGCCATAGCTACCACCGAGGGGTTGCCATAGTTGCCACCGAGGGGTTGCCATAGTTGCCACCGAGGGGTTGCCATAGTTACCACCGAGGGGTTGCCATAGTTACCACCGAGGGGTTGCCGTAGTTACCACCGAGGGGTTGCCATAGTTACCACCGAGGGGTTGCCATAGTTACCACCGAGGGGTTGCCATAGTTACCACCGAGGTGTTGCCATAGTTGCCACCGAGGGGTTGCC